>VWYK01009246.1:0-20845 GCA_013399775.1 Semnornis frantzii | reverse complement strand
TGTTGGCCTTCTCAGCCACCTGACCTCACTTTGGTGTCTGTCAAGCAACATCACCAGGTCTTTCTCTGCTGGGCAGTTTCCCTCCAACCTTGATGATCTTGCCTATTGCAGAAGCTGTGGGGAAGGCCATGGGAGGTGGCCAGCAGTTTCTGTCATCCAAGTTATTCCTACATGAGCTATAAAATGTTTTTCTCCCCGGGTAGATGATGATCAGCATGGTTCTGGCTGGCACTTGCATTTGCAGCCTCTTCATTTATGTAAGGAGACTTTTATTACTTCTGCTAAAGGAGGACAAGAGGAGATATTTGTTCTACAAGTGCCTGCTCCAGACAAAATATTTCATCTCTATTTATATTTCTTCTTTCTACAATGGGTGCTGTTATTTTTATAACATTATTCATGAATCTTTGGGAGATTAATTAAGCAATAATTGTGAGCAGGCCAGATTTCTTATTTTAAAGGTTCCAGATGAAAAAGGCAATGACTAAATAGGACAAACAGATTGAGCCAAGGTTTACAGAGTCTTAACTTCATCTCATTTCTCATTAGTTTGGTATCAAGCTTGTCTTTCAGGCTGCTGTAGTTACACTGTGTACAAAAATCTGTTCTCAAAATGAAGCTGGTGGCTTCTGGGATTTACAAATATCCACAGCTGAGTGTGGCTCCTGCTTGTGTCATGGTATTTCACACTGAAAGAACCTTGCAGTAGTTGTGCAGCATCCCAAGATCCCTTGTCACCAACCTTTTGTCCTCCACTCTTCTGCCTTTCTTTTCAGCTCTCCTGAGGACAGAGACATCTTTGTGGGGGCTTGAACCTGCTTAAGAAAAAAACACTCTGTGACCATAAAGGCTGATGGATAACTGCTCGTTTTGTAAAATCATAGAATTGTTTCAGCTGGAAAAGACACTCAAGGTCGAGTCCAGATGTCAACCTGACACCACCACAGCCATTAAGTCATGTCCCACAGTGCCATGTTTACATGATTTTTTAACTCTTCCTGGAATGTGTGACTCCAAAAAATGAGGTGACACAATTTGCTGTTGTCTGCCAGTGTCTACAGCTGCTGTGCTGGGAAAGCAAAGGGACCTGACTGTTACCTAGTGATGGTTTGTTGCAAGATTAGAGGCAAAGATTCCTTGTTTTCCTCTTCACTTAGCCCTTTCATTTATTCCTTCAAGTAGAAAGCAGTTCTGTGTGGGAAACAAAATGGAGATCCAATAGGGTAGAGTCAGGATAATGATTTTCTTAAGGTAATTTTGACCCTTACTTCAAGAGATGTAGAATCACAGCATGGTGGAATTGTTTTGCTTGATAGAGACTCCCAAGATCATCAGGTCCAACTGTCAACCTAATACCACCGTGGCCATTAAATCATGTCCCACAGTGCCACGTCCACACATTTCTCCATCACCACCTTGAGCAGCCTGTTCCAATGACTGACTGACTCAGTTGTGGGATTTCACAAGGCAGGAATTATACAATCTGCAGTTATTTTTTTTCCAGAAAGCCCCACCCACAACTTGATATAAAATTGGTTAGTTTCATGTTTGGAAATTCGTTGGGGAAAATCTTCACAAGGATGCTTACAGGGAATTTAGTAATTCAGGAAAATCAGAAAGCTTGGAAAGGTTTGCTATAAAAAATAGCTTTGCCAGACTGACAAATAAAGGCAGCCTGGAGCCTAGGGAACGTCTGTGATACTCACTGCAGTGGAGTAGGAATTGGGAGCTGGTCCCTTGGCTCCTTGTNGACTGACTCCAGGGCTAAGGCAAGGTCTGAGTCTGAGTCTGACACTGGCAGTCCGTGGCTGGCAGTCCTTCTTAAAGTCTCCTCAAAGTCCCCCGTAGCAGTCTTTGGCAGTCTGCTCCTAATTTGCTCCTTTCTGCCCCTTTTCTTAGTGCTTCCTTAGCTTCTCATGCTCCAAGTGCTTCCAGTGCTCCCTTCTGCTTCAAGTGCTCCCCAGATAATGTGTCCCATTGCCATATCTCTATGCTGGGGCAATTTGCTGTGCCCCGTTCCAGCCTGCAGGGGTGGGGTAAGGTACTTGACACCTACTCCCTTCACATTCCACACCCCCGGAACCAGAGGTGGGGGGAAGCAGAACAGTTTCACACCCCATTCAGACCTTCGGTGGGGCAGGGACTTGGGTGTGCCCCACCACACTGACCACTCTTGCAGCAAAGATACTTTTCCTAATCTCCAACCTAACCTTCCCCTGACACAATTTCAGACCATTTCATCTCCTTCTATAGCGGGAGAGTAAGGAGAAGAACCAAGAAGAAAAGCCAAGAACCAGAAGAATTTGTACCAACAGGCACAAATTCAGGCTGGGTGTAGAGTGGGTTGAGAGTAGCCCTGAAGAAAGAGACTTGGGAGTGGGATTGACAAGAAGTTCACCATGAGCCAGCTGATGATCTTGCAGGTCTTTTCCAACCTTGATGATATTGTGATACAAATAAGTAATGCTTTAATTTAATGTGTTGTTGTATTTGAATTTACTGTGTGATGACTCTATTGAATAATCCTAACATCTGCAATTATTAATCAGGCAGAGGTGCTAGATAATGCTTGTTAAGCTCTCTCTGTGTTTTGAATCTCCTGTGTAAGGAAGAAGAGGTTAAACCCCACTGCAATGCTTTCCTCAGCTGATGTAAATCAGCTCATGCACAGCAGCTGAATTTCTGGCCCATTATGTTCTCCCTTGAACGATGTCTCTGCCTTTGGACTATTAATTATCCATGATTCTTTTGCTTCTCTTGTCTTTCTGCCTTTGCAGGTGCTGCTGTTTCTTCCAATTTCTCCCAGAAATGGGGAAATTCATCTATATTAAGAAATGTTTGTGTTCTTCCTTCCTTTCTTCAGTTTCATTTTTGGCATCCAGATTCCACTCCAAATGCTCACACATGTTGTGGGGCTCAATGCTGACAGTTTTAAATCCCACCATGTAGCAGTGGCACAAACAGCTTAACCCCTTCTTGCTCTAGCAGAAGATCACAGATCTTTAGCAAAAGAAAACCATGGCCTGAACTTTGTCACACAAAGCTCAGAGGTCTGCCAACAAACTGTCCTTGTCTTCCTGTCCTAACCCTCCCAGATGAGCTAAGGCAGATAAAAAAAAAGATGACCCAAGCTTGGTTGCTGGAGGGATGGATAGAAGCCTCAGAGCCCCTTAGACCGCAACTTGCTGGCATTGGCAGCTGCATCAAATGCTCCCATCCACAGTTGTAAGCTCTTCATTCCCCCTCCCCAATGTCCATTCAGCAAAGCCTGGAGTGAAGACCACAATATCTGAGCTCTAGCATAACTTTTGAATCCCCCATTGTCTAGGGGATATTTTGGACAATAATGCCTTCTATGCCAGGGTGAGGAGCATCTCATTCTGCTGCAGATGAATTGATCACTGGTGACCAACAGGCACTGGTACAGGTTGGGGGCTGCCCTGATGGAAAGCAGTTCCCTGAACAGCAAGTTGTGCACGGGCCAGCAATGTGCCCTTGTGGCCAAGAGAGCCAGTGGTGTCCTGGGGTGCATCAAGAAAAGTGTGGCCAGCAGGTCTAGGGAGGTTCTTCTCCCCCTCTACTCAGCCCTAGTGAGACCACACCTGGAATACTGTGTCCAGTTTTGGGCTCCCCAATTCAAGAGAGACAGGAACCTGCTGGAAAGAGGCAGCTCAACATGAGGAGAAACTTTTTACAGTGAGGGTGACAGAGCACCGGAACAGGCTGCCCAGAGAGGTTGTGGAGTCTCCTTCTCTGGAGGCTTTCACAATCCACCTGGATGATCCTGCCTTGGCAGTGGGGTTGGACTCAATGATCTCTGGAGGTCACTGCCCAGCTCTAAATGTCTGTGATCCTGTGATCCAGAAGGCATGACTGGAGGCATAACCATGAGGGGGACCTTCTCACCCTAAGCCTGTGGGGAGAAATCCACCACCCCACAACATTTGTACATCATATCTGTCACCTACCTGGACTTGTGCAAAGCATTTGACAGTATGCCCTGCAACATCCTGGTCTCCAGATTGGAAAGACAGCTTTGATGGGTGGTGGGCAACTCAGTGAATTGGCTGGATAATTGCACTTAAAGACTGGTAGTCAACCAGAGAGTGTCTGAGTGGAGATAAGTGACAAAGTGTCCATAAGGGGTCAGTGCTGGGACTGTTACTGTGATAAACATAGTGACATCGAGGCACCCTCAGCAAGTTTGCTGATAACACTGAGCTGCGTGGTGAGGTCAACACACTGGAGGAAAGGGATGTGAGACCGTGGAGATGATTAGAGAACTGCAGCTTCTCCTGTGAAATCAAGCTGAGAGAGTTGGGGCTGTTCAGAATGGAGAAGACTCTGGAGGGAGTTTCCAGAATAGCTGGAGAGGGGCTTATTATAAAGGCATGTGATGACAGGACAGCAGGTAATGGCTTCAAGCTGTAAGAAACATGATTTAGATTAGCTATTAGGAGGAAAGTCTTCCTCATGAAGGTGTTGAGGCACTGAAGCAGGTTGCCCGGAGAGGTTGTGAAGCCTGGCAGTGTTGGTTGGATGGGCCCTGAGGAAACTGGTCCAGTAAGAGGTGTCCCTGTCCATGGCAGGAGGTTGGAACTAGAGGGCTCTCCTAACCCAAACTATTCTATGACTCCTTTTTTCCCCTGGGAGCTGCAGGGGGAGAACAGGAGAGAGGATTCATTCTTCTGTTTCTGCTAGATTTTAATTGGAAGGGAATCTGTCTTTGACTTAATTCCCTCTGTTGTCTCAGCCAAAGTCTAGTAGATCAAAAGAAATGCAAATTGAAAGAGAATATTTTGAAAGTGCCTGGTTCTAAATTTGAATCTGAGTAATCTTCCATGCCTCTGACAAACATTGGTGCCATCTTTCTCACAGAACTCTTGAAACAATGAATATTTCCTTGTGTGACAAAAAGAATTTACTTCTTATCAAGAAATGAAACCTTGAATGATGCTTCACAGTCTTAAACTGTAGCTACTAACTGCCTGATGTCATCAAAGCTGATATTATCCCTTGTATTATAGTACCTGTGCTTTATTGCTTGATGTGAGTGCAAAGGCCCAGTTGCCACAAAAGATCAAGGTGCTCTATGGGGTCTGTCATTATATGGCAGGGGTTGTTCACAAGGAAATCCAATCAATTGGTTATTAGATGGTTGGCTAATGCAATTCCATAGAAAGTCTTTCCTTTCTTTGCCCTTTATTTTGAATTACAGCACTTAGGAAAGTATTTTTCAAGTGGTTAACTTGAGTTTTCTTTCCAACATGTCTTTATTTGGGAAGAAATGAATTCAATGTTTCTGTTTTCTTTTTAGTCCTTGTGAAAATGAAGGATAGTTGTGCCTGCACTACAAGAAGTGTGATTTAGGTAAGTGCCTCTGAGGCAGCTTGAGTCATTTTACTTTAGATTTGCCATGAAATTCTCTATTGCTTTGCTACAAACCTTCCCAAAAGACAAGATTTACACTTGCTGTGCTGTGCTGAAGTAGAGGCTACCTTTGCTGGGATCCCACATTATGGCTGAAGAAAAGGGGAGAGGAAAATGCTACACTGAGGGAATGATATCAATGTGGGAGAGAAAAGATTTAATTATTTTTTTGACCACATCTTCAATCTAGGGGTGATAGCTGTCAGTTTAAAGAAAATTCACATCTGACTCAGCCAAAAGATCCATAAGGATGTTTTCATTCCACATATACTTCTTGCTAGCTTTCCAAGAGTTGCTCATTTTGACAGTGCACACCTTGGACTTTTCTTCTGTCACCACCTGACTGTAGATATCATGAAGCTTTCCATGAATCTATGTCAGCTGACACATCAGTGGGATGAATGTCCAGCCCTCTGCTGAGCCCTGGATTGGGAAGGCCCAAACATAAAGATGGAAAAAAAGGCAAACACTTCTCTTCTCTGCCTTTCAAACCATATTTCATCTCTACCAGTGGTCTGCTTGAGGGGATTGAGTGCACCTTCACTATGTTTGCATATGACACCAAATTGGGAGGGGGGGTTGATGACTTGAGGGTAGGAGGGCTCTGCAGAGGGATCTGGACAGGCTGGATCAATGGGCCAAGGTCACTTGTCTGAGATTCAATGAGGCCAAGTGCCAGGTCCTGCCCTTGGGCCACAGCAACCTCAGGAATACTCTGGGCTTGGGGCAGAGTAGCTGTAAACTACCCAGTAGAGAGAGACCTAAGGGTGTAGATTGACATCTGTCTGAAGGTGAGTGAGCATGTGCCCAGGTGGCCAAAAGGCCACCAGCATCCTGGCGTGGATCAGGAACAGAGTGACCAGCAGGACCAGAGGAGGGACTGTGCCCTTGTACTCAACACTGGTGAGAGCACACCTTGAGCCCTGGGTTCAGGTTTTGTGCCCTCATTGCAAGAAGGGCATTGAGATGCTAGAACATGTCCAGAGAAGGGCAACAAAGGTGGTGAAGGGTCTGGAGAACAGGATTGGTGAGGAGAGGCTGAGGGAACTGGGGTTGTTTGGTGAAAAGCAGGCTGAGGGGAGACCTTCTCACTCTTCACAATGCCTTTAAGGGTGGTTATAGTGAGGTGGGTGTTGGTCTCTTCTCCCAAGTAATGAGTGACAGGAGGAGAGGAAATAGCCTCAAGTTGCCCCAGGGGAGATTTAGGTTGGACATTAGGAAGAAATTGCTTTTCTGCAAGCATTGGAGGGTCAGGCATTGGAACAGGCTGCCCAGAGAGGTGGTGGAGTCACCATCCATGGAGGTGTTCAAGAAATGTGTGGATGTGGCACTGTGGGACACGATTTAATGGTTGTAGTGGTGTTAGGTCAAGAGCTGGACTTGATCTTAGAGATGTTTTTTCCATTGAAATAATCCTATGATTCTGTGATACCATCTTAAACATTTGAGTTCTGCTCCATGGGACATAGGGCAGGGCAAAGCCATGAGCTGAGACAAAGAGACAGGCTAGGAGGGCCAGGGGTATTTTTCTGTTATCAGAGCACTGGGAGGAATGAGCTCTGTGAGCAGAACCATTCCTTTGCTCGTGCAGAGCCATCTCACAGGCCAGCTGTGCTGTCCCTGAGTCACTGGTTATCAGCTCTTACAAATGTGAGGGAAAGCAACAAAAGCACGACAGTGACAAATGCTGCTGGTCTGCAAGCTCCTGCAGTGCCAGCCCAGCCTGTGAGCCAGAAGCACCACTGTGGCCTGGCTCTGAGTAAACAGAGTTATTAACAATCACAAGAGGCCAACAGGTTGCAGGTTGGAGCTGACCAGTAGGTACAGATAAACAACAGATTTCTGCTTTTCTTTTTTTTTTTTTTTCTGCTCTTTTTCTTAATTTTTTCCCCCCCTTTTTTTTTATTTTCTCTTGGGCTGCTTTACTGGTGAATCTTCCCCATTCTGCAGAAGAGCACTGCTGTTGTCTGGTGGCTAAAAGGAAAATTGCATTAAAAGGGAACAGAAAAGATAATAAAAGAAAGATGCCTCTCGTTTCCAGCTCCATAATGAATGCAGTAAGTGATCTCCTAGGCACACCAGGTAGTGCTGCTGGGCTGGCACAGTGCCCACCTGTGCCATCTGTTAGGTTTCAAACCATCTTCTGCCTCCCATCCTGCAGAATCTCTGCAGCCAGGTGCTGCTTCTCTGCTGCAATCACTGCGGCAGTCACCCAGCCCAGGTGAGAAGCTGGAGAGGGTTAGCTACCAAAAAAAAGGGGCAGTTGGGGTGCATCCCATCTTGGCATTCGTGCAGTTGCAGTCTGTTGGAGGTGTAATAGCACATTTCTCCAGCTATTTGTGACAGGCTGGGGCAGGAGCCTTGCTTCCTTGGAGGCATTCAAGGCCATAATGGACAAGGCTTAAGAAACCCAGTCTAGTGGAAAGTGTCCCTGCCCTTGGTTGGGGGTTGGAATTAGAAGCTCTGTAAGGGCTCTTCCAACTCAAACCATTCTATGATTCTTATATGCCATCTATCTGGAAATGTGGACTTGATGATCTTAGGGAGCTTTTCCAAACAAAGCTATGCTACAGTTCTCTGTTTGTCTGGCTTGCTTTGCTGAACACTCTTTAGATGGAGGCCAGTGTGGAACAGCCACACTTGCCCCTTGTGGCCAAGAAGGCCAATGGCATCCTGGGATGCATCAAGAAGAGCATGGCAAGCAGGTGGAGGGAGGTTCTCCTCCCCCTTTGCTCTGGTGAGGCCACATCTGGAGTACTGTGTCCAGTTCTGGGCTCTCCCATTCAAGAGAGACAAGGACTTGCTGGAGAGGGTACAGAAAAGGGCTACAAAGATCATGAGGGGACTGGAACATCTCTTTCATGAGGAAAGAGTGATGGAAATTCGGCTTTTTAGTCTGGAAAAGAGAAGACTGAGAGAGGATCTCATCAATATTTATAGATGCTTAAAGAGTGAGTGTCAGGAGGATGGGATCAGGCTTTTTTCAGTGGCGCCCACTGACAGGACAAGGGGTAGTTCACAAACTTGAACATAAGAAGTTACATCTGAACATGGGGAGGAACTTCTTTAATTTAAAGCTAGTGAAGCAGTGAAACAGACTTCCCTGAGAAATGGTGGAGTTTCTACCTCTGGAGACATTCAAAACCTGCCTGAACCTGTTCTTGTGTGACCTTCTTTAGGTGAACCTGCCTTAACACAGGGATTGGACCAGATGTTCTTCAGAGGTCACTTCCAGCTGCTACCATTGTGTGATTCTGTGACTCACTGAGGTGGTCAGTGGCTTGAAGGAGAGCAGCAAATCAAGATCTGCTGTATATGTTATGAGAGGCAGGACTCAACATGATGAGCTATCTTGTAAAACTGAAATAAGAAGCTGAGGCCCCCCCAAAACATAGTGCTGACGCACTCAGTATTTTCTTCTGTGTCAGATGGTTTCTCTTCCATCTAACCTGGCCTGTTTCCTAGAACAATATCATTTAAGGAAACAGTTGCTGCATCAGAAGGTTGTTTTCCCTCTGCTGTGTATCATCAGCCCAGAATTTAGTTCAGATCAGAACAGGAAAGACCATGAGCACGAAGTGATGGTTGAAGGAAAAACATTCCCATGGCCCTAAACAACAGTGCAGCAGCTCCAAGCACAGCCTTAGCAGAAGAAAATAAATTCACTGATAAATAAAGCATTGACATTTTGGGCAGGAGAAAGTAGGCCCAAACTCTCATAACTTCCTTCAGGCTTTATGAGGCCAGATCATGAGTACTTCAAAACAGTGTCTGAGATCACTGTAAACCCAGCTGGTTTTCCATGGCACACAAGATTTCCAGGGGATTCTGTAAAACTCAGAAACAGCAGACCTGGACATCTCCCATGTGGAAAGAACCCTCTTGTTCCAGCATTAAAACCTTCAAACACATACATGCATACATATTGTCCCAGGTTGGGAACTGTAGGGTTAAAAAAGTCCTTTTGGGACTTGAAGATTGTTATTCAATCCCACAATTCTGCTATCTCTTCATAAGCTCAGGGCCAGCCCAGTTTGTTCTCTTTTCCTCCCCCTCCAGCCTTCTGCCGGGCAGGAGCTGCGTTATCAGGACAAACATGTAAGGATAGGCCTGGTTGGGGCCTGCAGAGGCTGTGCTTAGGCCTCTTGGATGGCAGAGGCATGGGGGGGGGAGGATTGGAGCACTGGGGATGATAGATTTAGTTTTGGGTTGGGGGAGAATTCTAGGGGGCTCGCTTATGGATTCTGTATCTGCCTTGGAATTTCTGTCTGTAACTCTCTCCAAATATGATTCTGGGGTTTTTTTCTCCAGTTCATTCAAAGGCTTCACTCTGTCTGCTCTTTAAACCCATGACACATATCTGGTACAAGATAGCAGTTGCTGTCAAGTAGAAAAAGGGTATTGATTGACAGGCAGCTAAAGATGAACCAGTGTGTGCCCAGGTAGCCAAGAAGGCAAACAGCATCCTGACCTGGATCAGCAATAGTGTGACCAGCAGGATCAGGGGAGTGATTGTCCCTTCTGTACTCAGCACTGGTAAGGTCATACCTTGAGTGATGTGTTTAGTTTCCAGATGCTCCCTCCAAAGATGACATTGAGGTGCTGGAGCAGTTCCAAATAGGGACAACTAAGCTGGTGAAGGGTCTGGAGAACAGGTCTGGTGGCGAGTAGCTGAGGTTGTTTGGTTTGGAGAAGAGGAGGCTGAGGGGAGACCTCATTGCTCTCTGCAAATCCCTGAAAGGAGGTTGCAGTGGGGTGGGGGCTGATCCCTTCTCCCTAGTATCAGGCAACAAAACAAGAGGAAACAGCCTGAGAATGTGCCAAGGGAGGTTTAGGTTAGAGATTAGTGAACACTTCTGTGCTGCAAGAGTGGTCAGGCATTGGAGCAGGCCGCCCAGGGAGGTGGTGGAGTCACCATCCCTGGAGGTGCTGAAGAAACATATAAATATGGCACTTTGGGATGTGGTTTAATGGCCATGGTGGTGTTGGGATGAAGGTAGGATCTGATGATCTTGGAGGTCTTTTCCAATCTCAATAATTTTATGACTCTGACTAAACCAGACTTTTGCTAAAACCACGTCCTCCAAGAGAAAACCCATGCAGATACAAACAATAATTTAAAAAAAAACAAGTTAAAATTCATTTTTTTTAAACTTTATTCCTGTTCTAAAACACAAGTCCATGTTTTACATCTTGAAAATATCAGCTCAGTTTCAAGAGGGTTTTTGAGGCTGTAAACAGAAATAGAGAACTGTTGTATGAGGCACAGGAAAGGAAGTATGTCCAACATAGTAGTTTTAACTTGGCAATCTAAAGTCACATGTCAGAGGCCTACATTGCCTTAGCTTCATCAAAAATCTGTCTCTTAGGCAGCTTGGTGCCAGATACTATTTCCTCCAAAGCAGGAGGGCATGGTGAGGAACTTCACAGATCTGGCTTGGTGCCCGGCTGAGGCAGCAGCCCTGGGATGAAGTGTTGGGGGCACTTCATCAGCTAGCCAAGCTGCAGCTGCAAGAAGAGCCTATGTCTACCCCAGGACTAGCTTGGGGACTACAAATCTGCCTTTGGAGGAGCTTCTTAAGGGGCTGCAGGGCTTCCAAGTTGCAAGATGACATCATGGTATTGCAGTTATTGTGGGGAGGCACAGCATTCACTTTGGGATAACTGGAAATGGTTCATTTTTTTTTCTTTTCCAAGCAAAATTTCCCTTCAGCTTGACTTAAGGCATTCTGCTCAACCACCACCAGGTGTTTCTTGTTGCTCATTTGTGAGGTTACTCCTTTAGGTTGCTCAGCCACCACCAGGTGTTTCTTGTTGCTCATTTGTGAGGTTGCTCCTTTAGGCTGCTCAACCACCACCAGGTGTATCCTGATTGCTCCTTTCAGGGATCATTGCTTTAGGTTGTGCCTTTTTCAAATGCCACCTCCAAAATTCTCTCCCTTGTACTGCTTCAACGTGTCTGACTTTTGCCTGCCTCTTTGCTTGGCAGAACTGCTCATTGGACAACCAGAAGCTGCTGTTTCCATCCATTACAAGCTGGGCCTAGGGCTGGCTGCAGTAGCTGCAGGCTGCTGCTCTCCAAAGGAACAGAGGATTTAGGATCTACCTGTACCTCAGCATCCAGAGTTCACATCTTTCTGGTAAGTACATGCAACATGGACTCATCCATAACTTTTATATAGACCTTCTTTAGCTAAGCATCTAAGGGTCTTCTCCAGAGGTTTCCTTGAGACTGTGTGGGGTGAGTACATCCCATCACAGCTTTAGTACATGCTGGGAATGTTTGTGTAGTAAAAGCTGCTGGAGTTTGTACTGGTTGTGCTTGGCACATCACTGGGAGGTAGATGGTGTTGTGGAGAGTGTGTAGTCTGAGCAAGGCTGTGAGGACATTTGGGATGACCTCTTCTGATGCAGTTGAAATTTAGCCTCTGAGCTATGCGTGGAACAAAACGCACCTGAGAGGACTGCAGGACTCCTTTTCCTGAGTGTTAGAAGTCTCAACAGACAGGAGGAAGTTGGAACTGCAGCAGCATTCCAAACATTTAAGCAACACATTTAATTTTTTTCTGGGGAGAAAATCTCTCAGATTTCTGTGGAGAAAGCAATGCAAACCTTCAGAAAACTGCAGATGGGAAGCTTGCATGCATGCAAAATGGAAGCACACTGTGAGTCATTGGAGAGAACCTTTCCTTTCTTGACAATTATAACAATATTAGGTAGCAGGGAAGGTTTCCAAGGCAACCTGGCCATGAGTGCATTCATGTGGAGTGCATGTGACTACTTGCTTTGTTGAGCCAATGGATGGATGTCAGAAGGTGGTGTGGTGGGGGTGGGATGTGTTTCATCAGTCTACACTAGGAACACTATTTAAAAGCAGAAATGTTGTTTGGTTTTGGAGAGAGGGTTGGAATACATCTGAGGGCAACCAGTGCCTGCTGGTTTTATTTCTGGAACAGGAAAAACAGATGTGTGTGAGCCTAGGGGTCTGGGGTGTGTGCAATGGGAAGATGGGTGTCAGACTCTTGTCAGTGATTCCTATGACAGAACAAGATGTAATGGACATAAAATTGACTTTAGGAAGTTCCATCTAAACATCAGAAGGAATTTCTCCCCTCTGAGGGTAGCAGAACACTGGAACAGACTGCCCAGAGTGGTGGTGGAGTGTCTCTAGAGACTTCCAAGGCATGTTCCTACATGATATGCTTCAGATGATCCTGCTCTGGCAGGGGAGTTGGACTTCATCTTCAGAAGTCCTTTCCAAGCCCTTCCATTCTGTGTGATTCTATATGTGAGACAGGCTGAAAGCAGCTGGCTGTCAAAGTGTCCCACAACTACAGGAGACCTTCTTAGTCACATTCACCAGTCCTGACTTCTCTTTAGATCACTGGGGCAGGTGAGACACAGCCCATCCCTTATTTTGTCTGTTTAGGTAGGCTAAGCTTCTGTTCTGGCATCACAGAAGTGCAGGTCACCAGGGGATGCAGCCCCTGGCTGAGATTTGGCTGACCACTTCCACTGCCTTCAGTGACACTCCCCTTCTCAAATGAGTTCAGAAAAAGGCTGGGAGGATTCCCAATTCTCCTTCTCTAAACCAGATCTACTAAAGGGTGGAGTTTGCTGGAGCTAACAGGTCCCAGGAGGCTTTTGGCTCTGGTGTGAGGGCTCCAGCCACACTGACCCTCTGGTCATGTGCACAGTCACCTTGCCCCATGCTGCTCTCAGAGTAGCCACGGCAGCTGCTGTGTGCAGTGTCTGACCCTGAGCACCCACAGCAAGCTTGAGTGAAAGATTAGGATCCTGAGAATCTGTGTTGAAATTATGTTACCTAACTGCTGACTGTGTATTACATAGTGTCCTCTGTGCCTGTGTACCTGCTCACAGCTCAGACACTTGTGCTTACAGCTGTGCTTCAGATCTGGGTTGTGCTGGTTCAGCATCTCTTTCCCTGCACCCACATCCATGCTGCCATCCACAGGTGCAACAACAGCACAGAATCACAGAACTGTTTTGGTTGGGGAAGACCTTTGTGGTCATCAGGTGCAACCAGCTTTGCCATGTCTGCTGTTAAACACAGAACATTGGGGGTTGGAAGGATCCTCTGAAGAGCATCCAGTCCTATGCCCCTGACAGAGCAGGTTGCACAGAACACATCCAGGCAGGTTTTGAATGTCTCCAGAGATGGAGACCCCACAGCCTCTCTAGGCAGCCTTGGTCCAGTGCTCTGCCACCCTCAAGGTGAAGAACCTCTTGTGTTCCAGGTTGTGTCCATTGTCCCTTGTCACTGGACACTACTGAGAAGGGTCTGGTGCCATCACCCTGACGCTTAGTCTTTAGCTATTGATCAGCAATAACAAAATACCCCTTCAGCCTCTTCTTCTCCAGGCCAAACAGGCCCAGGTGTCTCACTGTTTTCCTGTAAGGTAGTTGTTTCAGTCCCCATATCATCTATCCTTGCTGGGCTGTCTTGTCCTCCTTGAACAGGACACAGCAGAGCTCACCAGGGCAGAATAAAAGAGAGGAGAACATCCCTTGGCCTTCTGCCCACGCTCTTTTCAGTGCACCCCAAGATGTCACTGGCCTCCTTGACTGCAAGGCCATGTCATTAGCTAGTGATCAGCCTACTGTCCACCAGCACACACAGGGCCACATCTCTGTCTCTTTGAAACACCTCCCTGGGCAGCCTGTTCCAATGCCTGACCACTCTTGCAGAAAAGAAATTCTTCCTAATAACCAACCTTAACTTTTCTTGGTGCAACTTGATCTTTTGTCTCACCCTATCACTTTTTACCAGGGATAAGAGACCAACCTCCAGCTCACTCCAACCTCCTTTCATTGCTGGAGAGAGCAATGAGGTCTCCTCTCAGACTCCCTCAGACTACCCCCAGTTCACTCAGATACTCCTCACCAGCCGTGTTCTCCAGACCCTTCACCAGCTTTGTTGCCCATCTCTGGACACACTCCAGCATCTCAATGTCTTTCTTGTAGTGCGAGGCCCAAAACTGAGCTGAGAACACGTGGCATGGCCTCCCCAGTGCTGAAGATGGGGACAATTCCTTCCCTAGTTGTTCTTGTCACACTGATCCTCTGAAGCCTGAGCACCCAGCACTGCTGCGGTACAAGCAGGTACCTACGGTGCCAGGAGGTCTGTGGTTAGGCTCTTGTGTTTAGGGAGGTGCAGATACCGGCTGGGCTATAGCATGTGTGAGCTGCTCAGTCTGCTTAGGCCTTCTGAGACAGTTTTTAACATTAGAAATAGGAGTACAGATATAGAGACACATTGATGGCAGCTATCCTGGTTGGATGGGGCCTTGAGCAATCTAATCTAGTCAGAGATGTGCCTGCCTGGATGGGGCCTTGAGCCATCTGATCTAGTCAGAGGTGTGCCTGCATGTGGCAGGAAGGTTGAAACTAAATGATGTTGAAGGTCCTTTCCAACCCAAACCATTTTAAATGTGGCAGTAGCTCTTAAGTGCCCTCAACACGAGAAAGAAATTTAACTGTTTGAGAGGGTCCAGAGGAGACCACAAAGATGGTTGGAAGTCTGGAGAATCTCCTCTATTAGTGGAGTATTCCCAGGAGTACTGCATCCAGTTGTGGTGCCCCCAGCACAAGAAGGACATGGAACTGTTGGGGTGGGTTCAGAGGAGGCCACAAAGATGATGAGAAGGCTGGAGACAGGCTGAGGGAGTTGTTCAGCCTGGAGAGAAGGCTCCAGGAAGACCTCAGAGCAGCCGTTCAGTACTCAAAGCGGCCTACAGGAATACTGGAGAGGGACTTTTTGCAAGGGCTTGTAGTGCCAGGATGAGGGGCAATGGCTTTGAGCTGGAAGAGGGGAGATTGAGACTGGAGATTAGGAAGAAATTCTTCCCAGTGAAGGTGGTGAGACACTGGGACAATTTGCCCAGGGAGGGCATGGATCCCCCAACCTGGCAGTGTTCAAGGCCAGGTTGGATGTGGCCTTGAGCAACCTGGGCTAGTGGGAGATTGGTAGGGGTTTGAAACTAGGTGATCTTTTAGGTCCCTTCTATGATTCTATGTTACAAAATATTTCAGCCAAAAGTGATTCAGGCAATTGAGACACTAAGTCAAGGCTCTCCACCAACATAAGGCTCCCCATTATTTGCTGTTTTGGGTTGCAGAAGAAGATGTGTCTCAAGCTTTCAACTCTGGAGGCCAAATCAATGGCTGGATTTGATTGCCTTTCCTTGACAGAGCTACAGAAGTCCCATTTGAAAATGGTAGCTGTTGATTTTCTGCTTGCTGAGAATTACTAGGATTTTTTTTTTTTCTCTCTATACTGCAAAACCAACCATTAAGTCTGTGAAGGGCTTTGGCATCAGAGCCATTTGGACCATAAGAATTGTGGCTGCTTCTTGGTTCAGCTGCACAGTTAAGGGAAAATATAAAAGGACCAAAAAATGGCCTTCATTTGAAAGACCTTTTACAAGTAAGCATGCTGCAGTTGTAGCTACAAATCAGATAACTGTTGAGCATTGTGTGTAAAATTAAAACCAAGAAAATAAAATTTAAGTGCAAACAAATGACAGGGGAACTTAAGTAGTGGCTTCAGATTCTCTTTGTCTCTTTTTTTATGGACTGTTTCTTTATCTCTGCAGCCTCAAATACAACACAGTAGTCCTTATTTAATAATTCCAGTTGTCATATTAAAATAAGCAGGTATGTTAAAAGATTTTGCAGTTGATTTTTCTATGGCTGTATAAGAAATATACCCATGAGACATAAAAGGTCAACCCCTTCAGTGAAATAACTTTGGCAAATAATCCAGTTTTACAGCCATACATAAATACCTGGATTCTGTTTTGTCAAAGAATATGAAACAATATAGCTCAACATTAAGCTGCAGCTATTTCAGGGAGGATATGTTAGCTTTAAACTGGGATATATGAGCACTGAAATACATTTGTTCTGCTTTGGAGTTCACATTTTCAAGTGAAAGGTTTTTCTTCTCCCCACTTCCCAGCTTGGGATACTCCTTTCCCCCTTTTTTTTAATTCTTCTCTATCAAAGTACTAATGTGTCCTGTCACCATGTATCAGTAATCACAGAAACCCTGAATGGTTTGGGTTGGAAGGGACCTTCAAGATCATTTAGTTCCAACCTCCTGCCATGGGCAAGGACACCTCCCACTAGACCAGATTACTTAAGGCCCTGTCCAAGCTGCCCTGAGCACTCCTAGAGAGGGGGCATCCACAACATCCCTGGACAACCTGTTCCAGTGTCTCACCACCCTCTCTGTAAAGAATTTCTTCCTAATTTCCAGGCCACTGTGCCTCATCCTGTCACTTCAAGCCCCTGCAGAAAGCTTTCTAGTAGGCCGCTTTTGGGTACTGGAAGGCTGCTCTAAAGTCTCCTGAGAGCCTTCCCTTGTCCAGGCTGAATACCCACAACTCCCCAGCCTGTCCCTATAGAGGAGGTTCTCCAGCCCTCTGATCATCTTCGTGGCCTCCTCTGAACCCACTCCAACAGTTCCATGTCCTTCTTGTGCTGGGGGCACCAGAACTGGATGCAGTACTCCAGGTGGGCATCTCGTAAGAGCAGAATAAAGGGGCAGAATCACCTCTCTCATCCTACTGGTCTGGATAAGGACTAGTTAGTAGCTGGATTCTGTGCTGGCCACTTGCTATTCAATGCCATGGCTCAACTCTGTCATGCCAAGGCAGCCTACCTGCCCTGATCTGTGTTTTAGGAGTGTGCTGGCAGTCAGCTGGGGAAGCAAAGCCGAGGTATAGCTGTGATGCAGGTGGCAATAAGGCTCTGGATGTGTCCCCAAGTGGGATAGGATTTGGAGGAAGCTGTAGAAAGGTAGAGGTCAGCCTCCTCTCTAGTATGAAGTGATAGAATAAGAGGAAATAGCCACAAACCAAGGTTGGTTTAGGTTGTAAATTAGAAGAAACTTCTGCACTGAAACAGTTATTAAACAGCAGAGTAGCCTCCCCAGGGAGGTGGTTGAATCCTGATCCCTGGAGGTGTTTCAGAGGCAGAGATGTGGTGCTGAGGGACATGGTTTAGCACCAAACTTGGTAGAGTTACATAATAGTTGAACTCAATCTTGAAGATCTTTTCTAACAAAAGAATTTCTCTGAGTCTATGAAGATGCAGGGAGGTAATGCTTATGGTGATGTATATGGAAAATGGTTCAGGAGAACTTCCTGAGAAGGCAGAAGGAAGAAGACTTTGTGTACACATCTGGTCCTGCTATCTACCTGTGACCAACTGTGGCTGAGCCTAAACTGATCCTCACAGAACTTGCAAATCCCTGGGTGGGTTCTGCAGCCTCTGGCCAATCTATAGTAGTTAAGATATCTGTGCTGAGCTGCAGACTAGCTCCTTCCACACAGCTTCTCAAGCATGTCCTACTTGACTGTGACATGGCAGGAATACAGACATCCAAAGCACACAGCACCACAGAATGTTAGGAATTGGAAGGGACCTCAAAAACTCATCCAGTCCAACCTCCACACTCAGAGCAGGATCACCTAGAATAGGTCAGATGAATGCATCCAGTTGTGTTTTGAGTGTCTCCACAACACTGCAGAGGCCCAACTCCCTTAGCCTTTCCTCACAAGGAAGATGTTCCACTCCATCATCTTTGTGACTCTGCACTGGACTCTTTCAAGCAGTTCCCTGAGGTCCTACTTGAACTGAGGGTCCCAAAACTGGACAGAATATTCCAGATGTGGCCTCACTGTGGCAGAGTAGAGGGGCAGGAGAACCTCTCATGACCCACTCACCCCACCCCTTCTAATACATCCCAGGATGCCATTGCCCTTGGCCACAAGGGCAGGTTGCTGGTTCATGGGCACCCTCCTGTCCAGCAGGATCCTCAGATCCCTCTCCTCTGCACTGCTCTCCAACAGGTCAGTACCCAACCTATGCTGGCACATCTGCTGCTAGTCAGCTAACAGCTCTAGGCCATACCTGACTTGTATTACAAGTAATTAAAAGGGCAAGTGTGTTTCTGAGGAAACTCTGTTTACAGAGTCGAGAGACAGGGAGAAGTTGAAAACCATTCCCATGCCCTACACACCCTTGATCTGAAGCAGTCAATGCATTTAATTACAGAGATTAGGAACCAATTATGAAAGCAGCAAAGGTAGTACCAGATAAATGAGGGAAAGCCTGGGACAAAAGAGATCTGCATGACATTTCTAATGGACATCTGAAGTATGGAGTTGCCAGTTGTGAAGTGGAGGGTTGTGTGCATTGGGGCCTTGCAACAATGGAAATAAAGTCCTTTCAGACAGTGTAGCTGCAGTCTAGATAAGGAATGAGAGGGGAGAGGAGATGGGAAAGCACCATCCTGCTTTCCCTTGGAAATACACTGGTGTTCTTCTGATGTGCAGAGGTGAAGTACGGGTATGATGCAAGATATATATTGATATGTAAGAAAGACATTGAGCTGCTGGAACATGCCCAGAGAAGGGCAGCAAAGCTGGTAGAAAGTCTGGTGAGGAGCAGCTGAGGGAACTGGGGTTGTTCCATCTGGAGAAGAGGAGGCTGAGGGAGACCTTGCTAGCCTCTACAACTCCCAGAAAGGAGGTTGATGCAGGTGAGTGTTAGGCTCTTCTCTCTAGCATCAGGTGGGAGAGAAAACAAGAGGAAATGGCCTGAAAGTGTGCCAGGGGAGATTTAGGTTGGAGATTAGGAAAAATTTCTTTCCTGCAAGAGTGGTCAGACATTAGAACAGGCTGCCCAGGGAGGTGGTGGAGTCACCATCCCTGAAGGTGTTTAAGGAATGTATGGACATAGCACTTGGGGACATGGTTTAAGGGCTGTAGGAGTGTTAGGTTGATGGTTGGACTTGGTGATCTTAAAGGTTTCTTCCAAGCAGGACAATTCTGTGTTTCTCTGGCTTCCATTACCTGAAGGGAGGCTACAAGAAAGCTGGAGAGGGATTGTTTGTAAGAGTGTGTAGCAACAGTACAAGGGACAATGGTTTGAAAGTAGAGCAGGGTAGATTTAGATCTGGAGTGCTGTGTGCAGTTCTNTTCTTTCCAGTGAGGGTGGTGAGGCACTGGCACAGGTTGCCCAGGGAGGTTGTGACTGCTCCCTCCCTGGAGGTGTTCAAGGCCAGGCTGGCTGAGGCCTTGAGTGACCTGTGCTAGTGGGAGGTGTCCCTGCCTATGGCAGGGGTTTGGAACTGGATGATCCTTGAGGTCCCTTCCAACTTTACCATTCTATGATTCTGTGTCATTAGGAAAAAGTTCTTTGCTATGAGGGTAGTGGAACACTGGAACAAGTTGCCCAGGGAGATGGTGGCAGCCCCATCCCTGGAACCATTCAAGGTCAGGTTTGATGGGGCTGTGATCAACCTGATCTAGTTGGGGATGCCCACGCTTAGTGCAGGAGGGTTGGACTAGATGCTTCTCTGCCTGTTGAAGCCTTGCTTCTGTCCATGGCTTACCTGAAAGCCAAGCATCCAATGCTGCTATGACACAGCCCTAGTTGCTCTTAATGGCAGTGGAGGTGAAAAGTGATGAAGGTGCTCCTGCTTATTTATTTTTTTTCTCTTTTTAAATCCTACTTGAGGTGTTGAAGAAACATGTGGGCCTGGTGCTTTGGGATGTGGTTTAGCAACCATGGCGACGTTAGATCGGCAGTCTCCTCAGTGGTCTTAGTTTTCCAACCAAAACTACTCTATGCTCACACTCTGACTTAAAATAAAGAGCTTTGTTGAACTTGCTTCAAGTGACAAAGCTGAGAGAAGCTTTCATAGCACCATCTATAGCATTTTTTCACAAAGACCTATCAATGCCTTTTTATTTTTTTGTGGGCACATCCCTTTAGCTATTTTTTTATGCATTACAAGATTTGAAATTTGATCTGAGCCATTGAATTTTAGTTTGTTTTTTTCAGCTGAAACATCTGAACTGTGTTTGAAACAGCTTTTCCTGCCTATTTGTGGGATTTGATTTCATTGTTTAAATTCAGTTGAGATTCAAAGACGCCAAACATTTTGAGGTTTTTATTTCTTTTTTACAACAAGAGAAGGGTTCATCTAGTTCGGAGGAGAGAAAAAAAAAATGGATTATTCAGTCTGAAGCAGAGAACATGATGGAAGATATCTCTGCAAATAAATAAAAGGCTGCTGCAGTGAGGAAGGCAATAAATCTGCTCTCCGTGTTCATAGTGGATACAAGGAAAAGTAATGGGACTCAAAGTGCAGATCAGGAAAAAAAGAACCATCAAGATAATCATTAGGAAAACTTTCCACTGGTAAAGCTATAGCTCTTGGAGAAAGCTGGCTGCAAATCTCCATCAGCACATCCTGAACTTTTTCTTGAGGACAAGCACCTTCAGAGCAATGAGAAGGACTCATCCTGCCTGAGGGCTGGATAGTTTCTCCAAGCCTTGGGATTTTCTGATCTTGAGGGCTGTGTAAAGGGATGGGGTA
>VWYK01009243.1:0-12817 GCA_013399775.1 Semnornis frantzii | reverse complement strand
AAAAAAAAAAAAAAAAAAAAAAAAAGGTTTCCCAAAGACAGCACTGAGCGGAGCGGGCAGAAGTATGAGGAGAGGCAGCGCGACTGCTGCTGGTGTGCTCAGCTCAACTCGAGGGGACGGGGGCAGCTGCTGGAGGCGGGGGGGCGCTCAGCGAAGTGCGGCCACGGGAGTCCTGCCTGTCCCCCTGCCCTTCCGGAGAGGGGCGCACAGCCGAGACCTCCTGTCTGCTCCCACGCCGGCGGCAGCCGAGCCGTGCCTGCCCTCCTGCCTGCCCCGGCGGTGGGGGGAGCCCTGTCCGCCCCAGCGGGGCTCGTTGCCGGCCCCCCGGCGGAGCCTGCAACCCGGGCTCCTTTCCTTTGAGGGCGTTTCGTGTCTCTCGCCGGCTGCCTTCGAGTTTAAAGAGAAAGTGCTTGGAAGCGAAGCGGGAAGGTGAGCTTCGCTGTGGCTTGTCGCTGCGGAGAAGGTGCTTTTGCATTCTTCCCCCTCGTGTCTCGGGGCGGCTGCGGGGGACTCACCGGGGAAGCGGCAGGGCTTGGGGGCGGCTGCGGCTGTCTGCGCGCTGGGCCGCGGGGGGTTTCGTTTTGATTGTGGGGTTCTGCGGTTTAGTCGTTGGGATTTTTTTTGTGTGTTTGCTTTTTTTCGCCCTCGCTTTCTGGCTGACCGCAGTTTGAAAGCAGCGCGGAGGCGGACCGGGAGCGTGAGTGGGTGTGCGGTGAGATGCAAGAGTGGTTCTCCGGGGCCGTCCGCGGACAGCCCCGGGCATCCCGCGGAGGTGTGGGGGCCGCGGCGAGTTTGCCTGGTCCTGCCCCCGAGGGGCAGAGCTGGAAGCAGCGCTTCCAGCACTCATGGCAAAGCCATTAGCTCAGCCTTAGTGTGGAGGGGCCCCGAGGAGGACGAACGCCTCCCCGCGCAGCGCAGAGCCCGGCTCGGCAGCGGGTGAGAGCTCGTGGGGGTGGGTGAGGGCTGCCGGCCGCTCGGAGAGGGTGTGTGGGAGGGGGGATTCCCCCTGTGAGGCGGCGTGCGCGGCCCGGCTTTCGGGTCGCCTCTCCCCGCTGTGCGCTCCCTCCCCCGCCCCAACCTCTGCCTTATCTCGGGCAGCCCTGCGTAGCCTTGGGCTGCTGGCGGCGCGGGGAGCGAGAGGGGAGGACGGGAGGAGCGGGCGCCTGCCTGCCTCCCTCCCTCCGTCCCTCGGAGGCTGCGGCAAGTGATGGGCGGAGGCGGCCGAGTGCTGCCGCGTGCTGCCGCGGTGCGGGTGGCTTCTGGCCTGGCCGCTCCGCAGCCCCGAAAAGGCAAGCGGGATGTAACCATGCTCATGCCGATCCTTCCAGGTCCTTGCTTTCCTCTTCAAGCTCAGATCCAAATCTCAGGAGAGTACAGACTGATTTTAAGAGGGCTTTGTTTCCTCACGTGTAAGAAGTGAAGGTTGCTGTCTTCCTGATCTGGGACTGCTGTCAGCATCCTGCTGCAGCGCGGTGGCAGCTGAGCCTGCTGGCTTCAACGGCTTTGCTGCTCTTTGGAGAGAAGGGCTCCTCAGGTATCAGGGAGGATGCATCGCGGATCCCCTGTGCAGTTTCAGCGCTCTTCCGATATGATTTTGAAATTAAAAACGAACAAGTGGGGGAAAAAATGTATTCTTCCTTTTTCCATGTCAAATTATGAGTGATTTCTTCAAGTGTGGAGTAGATGCTCTGCCAACTGTAATGGTTTTATGATGGTTTTGTGATGTGGATCGTGATTTAATAGGAAATTAGCAGACATTCCTAAATTCATTTCATATGATACCATAGGCCATCTGAACAGTGTTACGCTGTGGTACCCGAGTTGGAACCACCACCAAACCTAGATGGAGGTGGTGAGGTGAGGATGAGGCAGTACTGTCCTCAAGTTTCTAGTTCTTACTGGCTTCAGGCTGCTAACTCATTTGGTCACTTTATTTATTTTACTTGCAGTCCTATTTAAATTGGCAGACTTACTGTCCAAAGTACCTCTTCAGCTTCACTTTACACCTCTCAGCTAAGCTTCACACGAATTTCAGGACAGGATTTAGGAATGGAACTTCATAATTAAAAGCCAACTTGATGATTGGGGGTCAGCTTGTAATGCTGTCTGCATAGTGTGCTTGCAGCAAGACACACTTTTACTCCTTGTAAGATATATGTCAATTTAAGTATGTATTTCCTTTTCTAGTTGTTGGAGGTTGAAATTCATTTGTACTCATTTTTAATGGCTATTTTGCTTAGACAAGCAGGAAAAAAAAAAAAACAAAACAGTAAGAGCCAGGCAAAGAGAGGTCAACACAGTTTTTGGACCGTGTTAGGAACTGGGCTCAGTTTCCAGAAGTTATAATTGTATGAGCAAGTAGATATTGAACATTCCTCAAGCTTTGTTTTGGTCTATGTGAGAAGGGCTTTTTGCTTTCCTTTTGGTAGGGGAGAAGTTACCAAGGCAAGAAAATTGTTTCTACTAGGCATAGTCCTGAAAATGTCTAGGCTTCCAATGATTAGCTCAGATTTTTAAGTGCAGTTAACTTCATTTTGGTCTGGCCTCGGACCAAGGGCCTTACAGGTCTAAAGTATTGGTGAGCTGTTTTGCCAGGTTCTCTGTCCTCTGCTCAAAGCACTGCACACATTTGTGACACGTATATTCATAATGTAAAGGACAAAGGCTTCTTGTGATTAAAGTTTACTTTATCAGTGTAGATCACATTTTGATGTAAGCCCTTAAAAATTCTAATTGATTAATGACTTTCAGATGGTGGTTCCCCTCCAGTGCCCCTCCCCCCTGCTCCTAACATGTACAGTGTGCTCCAAGTTAATGTGGGAAAGCTCCAGAAACCTTGGGCTAAATTGGTTGTGGTATAGTTTATAAGGATAATAAAATAAGTAGAAAAATTGAATTTCCTTACAAAAATATGCTTGCTGCATTCATGAGCTTATGTTTTATCTGCTTGTTTATAGTAGTGAGAAAACTAAGCTTGCAGATGTATGTTTAGGGTGATGCAGGCAAGAATGACCTCTTCTTTCTTACAGAAGGGAAAGCTCTGCAGTAGCTCTTGGAGAGCAACTATGTGATGTAGTAGGCGAATCACTTCAAAAGTGATTGTGTTTGTTTTTTTGCATATGTGAAAGGGTAACAAGAGAGTGATTACTGTTCTGTAGTAAACTGGAAATTGCAGGTGGTAAAGCTTGATTGAGTAGGATCTGCCAGTGAGTAACTGGTCTCTTTTTTCCCCCTACTACTTCTTTTAGTCCATTTTAAGGATTTCAAGTAGGGGAGGTTTCACTTGTTGACATTATTCCACTCTCTACCAAATCTCACCATAGGGAACAGTTTCCTAATGGTAAAAATACCAGTTGCTGAAGTTGTAAGTTACCTCTGTGGCTCTCAAAGGAAGACAAAATCATATACATATATATATATATATAAGGTTTTTTTTTATCACTTATCTGCACATATGTGTGTATACACGTGTATGTATATGGTTGAGGAGATGGAAAAGCAAGAGTCTTTAGTCTGTGAACTAATGATACACTCTCCAAATCTGGAACACATGCCAAGACCGAGGCAGGAAAACCAAAATCAGTTTTCAAGTATGAATGTATTTATGCTTGGATGTGTGAGAAAATGGCACATGCTTATGTGTAAGTGGCGATTCCAAGTACGGGTCCCAAATTGTGGGAAGCCTCATTTCTGCTTGTATGAATGTATTTTGTTGCTGCAGCTTAATGTTTA
Source organism: Semnornis frantzii (assembly GCA_013399775.1). Taxonomy (NCBI): domain Eukaryota; kingdom Metazoa; phylum Chordata; class Aves; order Piciformes; family Ramphastidae; genus Semnornis; species Semnornis frantzii. The sequence goes on along the minus strand of VWYK01009243.1, from coordinate 9,085 downwards.
TAACACTGGATCTTTTATTTAAGCTTCTTTTTGCAACCAGCTTGCAGTTACAGTGAGTGAGTGCTTCACACAGTCCACTTAAACTCCAGTAAAGTTTCAAAAGTTCTGTTCTTTTCCATCTGCTTGAGGTGATTAGAACTAGCAGGGAGATCCAGCAGAGACCCTTGCCAGATACTCATGAGCTCTGTTCTGGCTTTTGATCCTCTGTCTCCTCTCTTTCCAGGATGGCTGCTTTCCAATAGCATTACCTTCTCTCTAAGACAGCAGGAGATTGTCTGCAGTTATAGCCGATACCCTTCTATCAAAGCCAATGTGCAGTCTAGTGCTCAGGTTCCAGTTCCTTCAGAGAAAACTATTGCTGTTCTTGTCTAAGTTGCTGTCTGCTTTCCACCACTGACAGTAGAGCTATTGCACAGTTGTGTGCATGATATTTTGTTTCTTCTATGACTGATAGCTAATGTTTTTCCTCAGTCATATTACAAGAGACTTCATTTCACAAACTTAAAGCTTTATTCTTATGTTTCTTATGAAACAGTCTTTGAGCCAAATGTGCCAGGTGGAGTTATGCCCTCTTCTGTTCCAGTTGTTTCAGCACTGTAGAGCAGCTAGGCCACTGAATTGGCTTATGTGCAAATCTCCAGTTCTGGATAACTGGTTTGGCTGCCAGCTGAACAGAGCCAGTCAATGAGCTTGCCTGCTAGGCAGTAGTATCTGGGGGGACCAAGGATGGATGAACAGTGCCATAGGTAGGCTGGTATGGAGCAAAGGGGATGTTACATAGGAGATTTACATCAGAAATTGTTGATCTCTAAACAGAGTTCTGCATTTGGTTTATTACTTTTTTTCTTTTCCCTCCATAGATGCATCTTTTTATTCTAACTCTGTAGAAATACAAAGAAAAATGTTTGTTTCACTGAATACTTAGTTTCTATGCTAATTCTTAAGCCAAGTCATAAAGAACAAGTGACTCGGCAAGACTTCTTCATCCCTGACCTAGAAGGATTCTATCTAATGGCAAGTTGAAAAGGGTAGTTCAAGCCTCCTTTTGTTTGAGAACAGATGCACATGCTTAATTAGGAGTAAGGGTGCAGTGACAGTGAAACTTGTCTAATAGTGCTCTGCATAGCCAGCAGCTACTTAGAACAAGCCCTTATGTGTATATCCTGGAACTGAATGGGCAATTTGGAGTGAAAACTTACTGGTTTGAATGATTAATTCCCAGGTATGTTTTCTCTGTACATACATTTACACTTCCATACATACACTTTTACTACACTGAATAAATGTTTCCCTCCTGATTATACTTGGTTTTGGTTGAACAGTATCAGCACGATTTTGCAGGTATGGAAGGTGATGGGAGTAGGAGATGGAATTGAATTCAGGCATCTGCAACTGGTAGTGCCCAATTGTGCAGCCAGTTTTACTTTCTGAGTTAAACAATTTTTGCCTCCTGTATGTGTGTATCATTCCCAAATCCTTTTGTTCTACTGGTTAACCCTAGCAAAAGCCAGTGGAATTACAGAAGATCACTTGTTTGATTCTCATTGCTGTCAGCTGATGATCACTGACAACAATCAGCAGATAGTGTAAATTACACTGCTGGCAAAATACAAACACTGAGCAACAATACACAGGAAAGTAAATGTACCACTGTAAAGCAAAATAAAAACTTCACTGTTTGGTAAAAGAAAGCAGGGGGAAATACAATCTTTTAGTGAGTTGAATCTGTTACATGTCACCGGGTCTGCTGTAAACTATCCCACATTGAATTCTTCAGCTAGACAATAAGTCTAAGAATTTGAGATGCTGTCCTCTTCTTGAGAGAGGTGGAAAAAAAAGAGGTGTGCTGCATAAATATGACCTGTAACAAAACAAAGTGAAAAGTAGTTAAATACCTTTCCTGTTCTGAGTTCAGAATAGTAGAGGGAAGAAGTTGCCTTTTGAGGAAGAAAACATTTAGAGGTAAGTTTTGAAAATGCTTCTGCATAGTATGTGAGCCTCAACAGTTTGGAAAGAGGTTTAACTTTCTGTCAAACATTTGATGTGTTTGTGTTGGCTTGTTCTAAAGAGCTGTGTGTATGACGATTTGATGTTGCTGTTAGAAAGCAGGGAGATTAGGAAAACCAGTATTTTTTTGGCTACTTTGTTCATACCTTATGTCTGCCAAAATTGAAGAATTAAATAGTTGTTGGAGCCAAAGAAACTTGCCTCAGCTGTGGGGATGTATCCTTGAATGCTACTGTCTGCTTCTGTGGTAAGTTAGTCCATTTCTCTGACCAAATTCCTCACTGCTAAATTGTCAATAAACTTTTTCCCAGCTCACCACAAAATAACTATATTCAGATGTTTTAAGGAGGTGAGGTGACAGTATCTGACTGAAGAATCAAGAGCCTGATCTTAACTGCAGGTAGAATCTTCAAAGGGCTCTTGAAGGAGTTCAGAATCCAACTCCTGTCACCTTCACCTAACTCAATTCAGCTTCTTCACAGATCCTGGCTAGCGTGTGATAAGCTTTAATTATTTATGGACTATTACAGTTGATGAAGTAGATTAATATTTGAATGAAGATTTGGTACTTCAGCACTGAAGTATTGTGGAGGCTTGAGTTAAACTTCAAGTTTGGTAGTGGTCAGTCTTTCCACAAGGAATAATGAAGTTTGATAGCTTTTGATGCTTGCAGTTTGATAACTCTTCCATAGTCTCACTTGCAGAGTTTGTGACAAATTATGCTTTGCTCTTTGAAGGCTGATTTTATTTTTTAATTTTCACTTTTTAATTTATTTTTTTTTTAATGCAAGGTAGGGATTTTGTGGCTTTGATTCTAACAAAGGGTTTTAATGAAGTGCAAGGCAGGTTTTCAGGGAAGTAGCAGGGAAGGGGAAAACTAATTTCTTTTAGAAAGGAATTGAAAGAAAACTGACACAGATATAAGGTTGGATTGTATGCAGTTGTATGCAACTCTGGTTCCTCAGGGTTCTTCTCAGTAGAGACTCTTCATAAGTATTGATTTTCTCATTCCACAGTCCTCGCTTTGCATGCTTGCTTCACAAATTAACCTATACATTATTAGTAGTTCAGGGCTACCATTTCAAGCAGACCTATTCCCAGTATAGAGATGTCTGAATCATTTCCAATTCTAGAGGTTTTTGCCTGTCTATCTGCCTTTCCTCATCTGTTCTGCATCTTCACAGAGATCAGCCCAAATTGTAAACAGTGCTTGTTTCACAGACCGATGGGGAAACTCAGATTGCCTCCTTGTAGCTGCTCCAGAAGCCTTCCCTTTCTTTTCTCTAGTTTTAAAGAAATAGCATTTCATATATTTGGAAATACTGGTTACAGCACAGTTTTATGGAAAGGCAGTTGATTTTTACATCCTGCAAGCTTTTTTTTTTTTTTTTTTTTTTTTTGCAGGGGGGTTTTTTCCCTTTTTTTTTTTTTTGGCAGAGGGATTGTTCTCACTATTCTTGTTTTTCCAGGCCACAATGGAACAGTAAAGCAGATTGTTCTTTTTTTTTGGTGGTTTTTAAAGTCACTGTTACCTCTCACATGACTTGAAAGATGTGTACAGAAGGAAACAGTGTTTGCAGAGTATCAGAAGCTGAAGGTGTCTGACAAGTGTGACCACAGTTGGCGTGGATCAGCCAGTTAACAACAGGCAAAGAACTATTCCTTATGAGCTTTCCACTCACTTAATGTCTGTCTTCTGGTGCCTTACACAGCTATATAAGACCTTGTGTCTGCTGGTTGGCTGCTTTCAGCAGCCTACCAGGCAAGAAAGTATCTCAGCTCATTTCTACAGGCATTTGGGGCCAGGTCTGTTTCTCTTCAGAGAGAAAAATTACCTTTCCTTAGCATGCTTTTGCCACAGATGGGGGAATTATGCCTTCAGGAGCAAAGATACAGGTCCAGTGGGCCTGAAGTCTCGGAGAGCTGCAGGACTCACAACACTTCACTAATATTTAACAGATGACAGACTGTCTTACCTGAAGCTAAAGTTTCAGCAAGGCATCACTGAAAGCAGAGGAGTGTTTGTATAAAAGGTGGAAGTAGGAGGTGTGGCTGACCAGCACAACCAGCAGTTGTTGTGCTGCTTTCTGAAGAAGTGATGATTCAAGAAATGTATCTAGTGGGTTTTTTGTCTTTAGCTGTTCTGAAGCTGTAGAATGGACTGGTTCCATTTGGTAGCAGCACTCGTTAATTGCTAGTAAGTTTCCTGCAGTAGCATAGCTCAGGTATTTCTGTGTTTTTCCTGGACTTGATCCAAGAAAATCTCTGAAGCTTTCCATTATTTTGAATGGATCAGGCATCATATTGAGTTGTTGGCTTTGCATAAAATGTTTGTTTTGATTTGATTGTAATCATTCCTTGCAGAATATTTGGTTATGTGTTGACAAGATGTGTAGTTTGGTGAGTACAAATGAAGTCGACATTTATCTGTATGATTTAATCACCAGTAATGTGATCCATTAGCAAAACAAACCCTCAGTCATTGATGTTGCATTCATGTGTTAGATTCACATCTGCTTGTCTGACTGCTGATTTACTAGAATCACAGTTACTGTTCTTCTGAGTCTGTGAAACTCAATTTGGTATAATGCAGTAATTATTTTTATTTGTGTTTTTTATGTGTATAACAAAACAGGTACAAGAAGCTGATAAGCAATGTGCACTGCTCTGAGCCCGAAGGCACGTGGGCCTGGCCTCTCTGACATGCATCAATACAGTCAGTGGCTCGCAAGCAGACATGAGGCCAACCTGTTGCCAATGAAAGAGGATTTGGCCCTATGGCTCACAAACTTACTGGGTAAGATACAATAAGATCAAATGTAGTTCCTGGGCAGTAAGTGTATTCTACTGTTAGCTGGGGATTCATTCCTTCAGACTTCTTTGCCTTTCAAAAATAAAGGCAATCTTGAGTAGGTATCTACCTCCACGTAGTGCAGCAAAGTCAGAAAAGCTAATGAATAGTTTGCCTCCACAGTATTGCCATGAGTAGCATAATTGGACTTTATTATTAATTTCACATTTGTTTTTCCTCAGTTTTAATTTTTAAATGTTCTTTTGCATGTGTTTTCTCTATTAATAGCATTAAGATGAATGGTGCTGATTACTGCCATCACTCATGTTTTCCATTTTTATTGGTAGGCTTCCTAAAGGCTGTAGGTGTGCTAACTGTGCTGAATGGAAGGAGCCATTAAAAAGTCCTATGCTGCCCAAGCAGTAGTGATTGATAATTGCCTCCCATGGCAATGCATGCTAAGACTTGGGGGAGCTTGTGCAGAGAAGGGTCAGACCTAGTGGCTTCAACTGGGACCTGGAGGTTTACTGGTTGCAGCTGCATGTCGTGGTGTGTGAAGCCGAAACACATTAAAGAAAGAGGATGCAAACCAAAAGCCAAGAAAACAAATGAGGCACACATGACTAGGAGCTAATGAGAGTATGTCCCTGGCAGGAAGGAGAGAGACAGTTCTGTGGGATATGCGACTCATTCAAGAAGGTGGAATTTAAGAACTATGAGCCAGGAAACAGTATGTTGTTTGCTGAGAACAGTCAGGGGAAAATGGCTTTTGTGTGATCTCTGTAAGTCCAAAGGATTCTACGAAAGAAATACTTGACTTAGGCAATACCTCATCCTAAGGGAAATGTGCCAGCAGTTCCTCTCATCAAACAAAGAGGAGGAAATACTTCAGAGGAGGTGGTGTTTACATAGAACTTCCATGGATGTTCTCTTGGGGGAAAATGTGGGTGAACATTTTAAAGTCTGGTGTGATTTAGGGTGGGTTTTTTGGGTGATTTGCTTGTTTGTGGTTTTTCTGGTTATTTTTTCTGGAAGTCTGCTTTGGTGAGACACAGGCAATGTCTTGTTTTGGCAAACTGTAGCTGAACCATCTCAGTGATATCATGCAGTGATAGAATATATCTAGTGCCTTTTATCTGCACATCCTCCATTGCTCTATTTCTTTTTTCTTCTTTTTTTCTAAGGGGAAGGGAAGTATCATGATGTTGTGGGATGTATAGTCAGTAAGTAGTGTCAGCAGAATGCAAGAACACAGTGTTTTCAGGTAGGCAATGCCCAATTTGAAGCTGGAATAGTTCTGAATCCCCAACTGCAAAAGTGGCCCTTGCTTTATATTACATGTTTGTGTGGTAATTCCATTTAAATTAATGAGTTTAGAGTATAAAATTGTCTAGACAATACCAGAACAAAATCCAGAAATCCTGGCTTCTCATGCCAGTTACCACAAGACAGCAGTCCAAAGGACTGTTTTCTGAATCAGAAGCAACACATTCCATTAAAGATTTCGTATATTGTTTAAATGTCTTAAACAATGAAGTTTTAGCAAGCCTCTCTAAAACAAACAGAAGCTTGTTTGCTGTTCATAACAATCTCCTCACAGTGACAAGTTTAGGAATGAGGTCACTTTTTTAGCAAGAAAGTAGCAAACAGCAGGAGGTTCTGAAGTGCCAACTATAATTAAAAACCTGATTTTTCATATGGACACCAAATTCTGTGCTGCAGAACTAAATGGGCATGACTTGCTTTTAATTAAGCAGGATGCACAGTTCATTTGCTTAATGTGTTTCCCCCCACACCTTCTCACCCCAAGCTGATCCTTTCTCAGAGTTTGTCCTGAAAAACTGAAATTCATTTGTTAAACTGCTTTGAATTCCTGTGTAGATATTGTTATTCGAATTGACAAAGAAGTTAAAAATTCACATTCAAAATTAATTAAGTGTAACAGAATCGAAGCTATTTAATATTAATATAAATATACTAACTCACAAATAAAAATTTGGTTTAATTGCTCTGTAATTGAAGTTAATTTTAATGAGAGGAATGACATATGAGCATGTTGCTGTAAGAAAAATAGGTCTTAAATTATAGCATCTTGTAAAAACCTCTTTGTATTGTCTCACTTCTCAGCAGCAAAAGGATAAAAGGATATGCAAGGCTTTTTGGTCTTGCCATGAGGGTTTTTTTACTTTGCTTTAATGGTCAATACATCTTCATGGACATGGATGTGCAGATAATATTCTGAGTATCCACAGTTTGCTCTGTGCTATAACTTGGGTGGTGTCATTTTAAGTGCCAGATGTAACACAGTAGAGTGTCCCCAGTTATACAGAAAATTAATATGCTCTTCACTTAATTGTTGCCATGCTGATTCATGTTTTATTTCATCTAGATTTTGTAGTATGACTACATTTGTAGTATGTAGTATGACTCAACAAGGACACATTCTTTTCAAATGTAGATTTTTTTGAGGTTTTTGTTTGGGTGTTTGTTTTTTGTTTTTTAACTACAAAGTATTTTAAGCAAGCTCTGTTGGGCTGAACCTCCCTGAGGTAAGTTTTATTTTTGGTAGAGAGCTCCGTAAGTCCTACTCAATGGTACTGGAAGTTGCAGTCGTGACAGTTTTGCAGCAGCAAAGCCTGGTGTGGGCTTGAAATGACAAACTGGAAAATAGAAGGCTGTTGCACTTCATCATATGAATGAGGGCTTTTGATATTAGATGGAAATTAGGCATAGCTAGAAGTTGGCCATACCCGAGTGATAAATTGGAAGACAGATACATGGTGCAGCTGGAAAATAACACTGAGGAATTTTAACCCTGAGCCTTTGGGAATTGTATTCTAATTTAACATGGGCATTGTTGTGGCTTTTTTTAGTAATCACTAGCACTCTTGTACACATTTTGCTAATTATTTTTGGAACCGTGTCAGAGGAACTGGGAGCTTCTGAGGGGATGGTTTGTCGTTACAGCTTCATTGCTGAATAGATTTTAGCTGCCTGTGTGCTGGGGGCTGGAAAAAGGACATTGCAGATGAAATCGATGTGTCAGATGGGATTAACTCATACAGTGTTATACATTCTATCCTTCTCCAAATGGGACACATCAGCATTGCTGGGGCTTGGGTTTGCATGCTGAAGGGGAAGATTTGAGCTATGGATATTGAGTCTCTTCACTTCCCTCTGTAGGGCTCTGGTGGCTAAGTTGAGAGATTCTTACAGTAGCAAAGTTAAGGAGATGTGTTGACCTAACTGTCTGGCAAATGATCATCTCTCAGCCTTGTTTTTAGTATGTCTAGGGCCAATGAAGCACTCAGCAATACTTTCACTGCTGACACACACCAAACTTGGTAGCTCATGCTTATACTTATTTTAGTAGAATGCTTTTGTGGATATCGAAAACTTCTGTTCCACCTTAAGCAAACTTCATGTTGGCAATAGCACAGTTGGTCTGTAGTTATCTTCTACCAGAGGCAAAATGGCAGAGTTTGCTTGTCTACTGTACTCTGCAGTGCAACAGGGCTCCCATCAGGAGAAGTGGGCCTCAAGACCAGTCTGTAGTTCAGCAATGGTACAGAGGGATGGTTTCCCTGTTACCCCTTTGGCTATTGTGTAAACCTCTGATTTTATTTATTTTTTTGTTTTTTCCCATTCCTGGAGCCTATTTTCTATCAGAGGGTTATAGTGTTGCTTATTCCATACACTTTCATTTAGCACATGGGACCAGGAAATATATCTGTAAGATGTGCCCTGTGCACCTGTCTGGGCTTCAAGGTTTCAGTGCTGATGCCTCTTCGTAACAGAGCTTTCTGGGCTCCAGGAATTCCTAGGTAAGGAGTTGGAGAATGCAAGAATGCAACACCTTAGTGTTGAATGCTGCATGAGGCATACAAAAGTTACTTGGGTACAAAAGTGAAGTAGACTTGGAGAAAAGGAACAGAGGTGAGAGTGTTACGAGCGGCATCGAGTTGGAGATTGGCTTTGAAATTAAAGGTGTCTTGAAGAATGAAGTTTGGAGGGTGAAGTCTTCTGCAAGAAGCTGTCTGTGATGCTGAAGGCAGTGGGAAATGCAAGTTTTTAAATATATTGCTATTCAGAAAGTCATGATATTGATGCTTCTAGTGATTCTGCTGGCACTGCTGTAGTTTCTTATGTAGTGGAGTGGCTTTGCAATTTTGTTTACTGTCAGCATGCCTTTGAGATTAAGTGCCACATTTCAAGTAAATGAAAATGTCTCAATGCTGTCAGTTACTGTAGGAGACAAAAGCAGCCTTGTCAGAAAAAAAAAACAGT
>VWYK01009234.1:0-11724 GCA_013399775.1 Semnornis frantzii | reverse complement strand
TACTTAAGTATGCTTTTTCTTTTCATCACTAAGACATATATTATAAATATATCTGAGTCAAAAATGTTTTATTAAATTCACTTTGATTTTTTTTCAGGTCTAAAAGTACAAAATCCAATAAGCTGTGTCAATAATTGTCTCATCAACACCGTTATTTTACTACTTAAGTATCCCAAAGAAATAATCAAAGCACAGATACTTGTGTGCTGAACAAAGAGACAATCACAGGACTTGAGATCTATCAACTCAGAGAAGTTGCAGAAGCTTTCTAGCATTTATTGAGAAATGAAGCTACATGCTGTGGCCACATTAGATCATTTACTTCAGAAAGATACTTAATCTTTATTGAAATATTTCAGGCAATAAAGAACTTACCACATCCTCTGGCAAGCTCCTGCACATATTCTGATTGCTAAAGTGTTGCCCATCTTTCCTGCTTCAATTTATCTGACAGATAGGAGATTCAATGTGTCTGTTCCTACTAATTAAAGAGATCTTCAATATAGTATGCTTTCATTTAACTATTCATAAGTTACTACCGACCCATGTTTTCACAAAAGGTGTTAAAGTTCACTACAACAGTGATCTAAAGTGCTGTGCTGTCTAGAAGTCGTTGAAGCTAATTCTTGAACACTCATACAGCAAGGCCATGGTTGCTTCTACCTGACAAGCCAGTGTAAGGCATCCTGGCACAACCCTTGTCCAAGCAAACTTGTCTGATGCTAAACTCAGGTGATAGGTCTGTAACTTCTGCTCCCAAAGAGAGAGGCTATTAAGGCAGAAGTCTAGGTGGCTCTCCAGACTGCTTATCTGTTAAGATTCATTGTTCAGAAGACAACAATCTGGATGTGCAATCTAGATTCCTCTTTCTCCTACTTCTCTGGTTCTGTGCTTATCAAGCAAAGAAAATATAAAAATAATACATTATTTTACAGAAATATACTCTGATGCTTCTCTCGATTCATTGTCTCAGACCCTCTCCCACATTTGGCTGCTCCTGAAAGTTGGCAAAACCATAATCATGCAGCTGTATGATGAATAGCTCTGAGCATCAGTATTTGCAATGCGGTTTCTTTACTTTGCAATGATTAAAAGGAAGGTTGAGTGGAAAATGGAGTTACAGAGAAAATGCTGTCCCCAAATTCCTTCTTCTCAGGGAAGGGGTGGTGGTAATACATAAATAGTTGACAACTGTAAACAGGGTAGCCAGGATATTAAACATGTATCCATGTGAGAACTGTCACCCTAGTATATATGTACCAGTCATCTTCCTTTTCGGCTTGATTTAATCGAGTCAGCAAATACTGCCACGTCAGCATTTCCCCCTCAGCAAGGAACAGACACGAAAAACTGCCCCAGAGAACCTGTTACCATTTTTCTCACTTCATTGCCTTTCCTTACTGAGAATCATGCAAGTGTCTATGAAAGGTACCAAGGTTTCTCCATTGCTATGGGAACACAGTAGTCTGCAGTAACTGAAATACTCAGCCCACATCCATACAACACCAGGATTTGCACATGCCAACCAAATACCTGAGCAAAGAAAGGTTTAATTCCACAATGGCTTTTGAAACATTTAATAAGGAGAAAAGAAAGTTATTCTCTCTGAACATCTTGAGGCTACTCCGAATGATGGAATTGCTGCTGACCTGCTGCACTCAAGGACTCCACCTCCTCCTCAGCAGCAATTCTCATAAAGAAAGCAAAGCCCTGTCAGGACAAAAAGAAACCTACCTCCAGAATAACACAAACATTGGTCATCCAAATGTGACAATATTTGTGGTCAGTATCCAGCTATTTGGCACCCAACAATGTGGATCATCTTTACTCTAAAATTACCCTCCCACAGACCTCCAGGAGAGGCACAGAGACAGCATCCAGACGTCTGGCTTCTACCTCAGGGTTAGGGATTGATGGCATTCCTGTTCAAAGAGTTGAATATTTCCTCTTTTCTTTTGCCCACAAACTCAAATATCAGAAGAAAAACAAGAGCTTATTTCCCATCACAAGCTGGCACAACTTTTATGTAATCTGGAACAATAAACAAGGACACTTGCATGGGATTTGGTTTTTGTTAGGCAACGATATTACTGGTATGCATCGGGTTTACTTCTGGTTTATCGAGCTATCCCACTTTAATAAGGCAGTTCTTACACAAACATATTTGCCTGTCAAGTGGTAAGATGAGGCATAAAAAGTAAGTTGCAACAGAATTGAATTCAGCAGGAGCGGAATTAATTATTTCTCTTTGAACAACACAAAATGAAAGACAAAAAAGTCTGCCAACCATATTCCAGGAGCATTCTGAATTTATCAAATTACCCATCAGTCGGAAAACAAAGAGGGGAGAGGCAATCAATTGGATGATAAATAAAAGCACTGTAAAGCTGCTCACACTGAACTTCTGTGCCTGGTTTTGCTGTGTTCTCTGCAGTGGTAGATGTGGTAGGGATTTAAAGAGTACAGGAGGACCAGCCATAATTGCAGCCTTTGCTGAGCAACACCAGCCATGCTCTCTAAAGACCGTGCTCCAGGGCCCAGCAGCATAGAAAGGGGATAATTAGTCCCTGATGACTGGTCACGGCCCAGATTTGCTTCTCACTTGGGTAACAGCCACCCACAGTTTCCACAGTCTCCCCTTTTCTTCAGTGTGATTGAAACAAGTCACATGCTCACACCATCCCAGTCATGCAGTACACACAGATAGTGCTCAGCAGGTCACAGGACCTGTCAACATCTCTTTCTGTCTATCATTAGAAGTATTTGTGGGATGCTTGAAGGCCACAGGAAACTAAGTTACCCCAAGATCCACACGCTAGAAACAGGTCATGATTTTAAAGGGTCTATCTGGACCTTTGAAGAATTTCACAGTGACCAAGTTCAGACTGCCTGTTTTCTGGAAAACTTATAGAAAAGTTCAAAGACCTGTTACTAATCCAGGCTACCTTGACCTGATATTCTGGGACAGTCTGGATTAGACAGCAACATGAAGTTCAATGACTTTTAGTGTTGGAGTGCTGGGTGTTCCTAATATCCAATCTAAATCTACTCTTCTCTAGCTTGAAGCCATTGCCCCTTGTCCTATCACTACAGGCCTTGTAAACAGTCTCTCCCCATCTTTTACAAAGGCCTGTAGTGATAGGACAAGGGGCAATGGCTTTGAGCTAGAGAAGAGTACATTTAGATTGGATGTTAGGAACAGATTCTTTACTACGAGGGTAGTGGAACATCAGAACAGGTTGCCCAGGGAGGTGGTAGGGGCCCCATCCCTGGAGATACTCCAAGTGAGGCTTGACAGGGATCTGGGCAACCTGATCTAGTTGAAGATGTCCCTGATGACTGCAAAGGGGGTTGGACTAGATGACCTTCAGAGGGCCCCTCCAATCCAGACCATTCTATGATTATCTCCTCCTGTATTTACAGGAAAACAAACCTTATCTACTCTTGGTCTTCATTCTTCCAGATAAATAAACAGGTCATATCTTTGCAGTGAGATCCCCATATGTAACTTCTGCATTTTCCTGGTCATCCTAGTAGACTTTCTTGAATAGAGATGTCTAGGCTTTTGTACATGTATTGTAAATAGCATCTTATATTGAGGTTTGAAGTACCCTGCAATAGTTGTAGTCAGTTATTAAATCATAGTAATTTCTTAAGCTGTGGTAATGTTGTCATGTGTTTCAGATCTTCTCCAGACTGCCGAATGCACCGCTGGAATACAGTCAGCTCTGGATATAATGAGGATGGTATGAAAAAGTTGAACTGCACAAGTCAGACAGAAACACAATTTACTGTCCATCTTGTTATAGATCACAACAACATCAAAGAATAGGAGTTCAAACAGCAAAAAAAGCAAATCTAATATAAGTCACAATAACATAGGTCTTTATAGTGAACAAGCAGATAGTTTTGGCTTTTGCCACGCACAAGTACATGAAATGATAGTGATTTGTGATTTATGCTTTCTAAACAAAAAATGTTAAGTATTTCAATTAAGCTTGTGGGGGAAGGAGTACGAGACTTTATATTGAAAACTTCATTTTAACCAGGGAAAATTACTGACTGCTGCATGAGGCAGCATTCATCTTCTTTCCTCTCCTTGAGAAGGGCACCCAGCTTGCCACGGGAGTCCAAACCCAGCAGGCTGCCTTTCTGGCATCTACCTCCTGACTAGCCGTGGGTGTAGTTACTGACATTAAGCAGCGTGAGATCTTCTTAAGGAAGTAAATCCTTACATGAAAAGCTTTCACTGCAAAAGGAGGAAAAGTCTTTAAAGGGAAAACTACCCAGCATGCTTCTCCAGAAGCCACGTTGAACTTTCATTTTAGATATGAACATTCTGTAAGAACAAAGCGATCATCTACTTCCTACAGTATATTATTCTTCCTCAGCTGTATTTCTCTACACTTTAAATTCTGATATAAATGTCTACAGAAAAAGAAATCACAGCAATTATAATCCTAGCAATTATGTAGCCCCTTTTTTGCTAGACACCAGAAATAGTAATGTTACCAGTGACAAAAGCACTGTGACCTGAAAGAAGGAGGACAATCAATTCCCACCATCTAAAGAAAATGAACTCGTCTCCAGGTAATGAAAAACTGAAAACAATGCCAGGCAGCATCTATGGGAAAGAAAAAAACAACAAAACAAAACCACAAACAGAAACCAGAAAGATGTAAAAGTCTTAGAGCCTTATTATGAAGTTTAATCTGCACATTATACCAGGGAAAAATCTTTAGCAGAGAATTAATGCTGTGTCAACACTGAAAAAGAACAAGCAAACAGTTAGGACAACTGTACAGTCTGACATCAACAATTAATATGGTCAATACGTCTGAGCATACTTCAGCTGCTGAAATATCTTGTCAAACCTAACCTCATTCTTTAATGAGGTTGCAGGTTTGTTTGCTGGAGTCTGGTTGTACTGATATAGTGCACTTTTTTGGGTTTTTTTACTTAGTGTGGTACAACACTCAAAAGTTAGCATCCCAGAGTACCAGTGAAATGTCCATTAAATTAGTTCAGACCTGGCCAGCTGACATATCTCAAAAGTATTTATCAGTGGGAAACTGTACACAAGGGATGGGTGTTATGCTCAAATTAATTTGTTTTCCTCCAGTGTTCAGGAAGTAAAAGTAACTTTGCTGCTGATATCTCTGATTGATACAGAGCTTGGTAAAGCAGCGAGTGTTGATGAAGGCAGGACAGTCTAATACAGCAGCACTCTGGGTTGCTTGGCAATCTGTTCCAAAACACGTATTCTTACAAAGCAAGGTGAACAATCATACAAGAAACAACACCTGCAGCAAAGTGGGACTTGTTTCTGGAAGGCAGCAACTCTGAAGGAATTTAGGTTAATGAGCTACAGCATCTGAACCCAAGTCCTTTACCTAATGATATTGCAAAGGGATCTGCAAAGAGAGAACTGAAAAGGAACTAGAAAACTATAGCAGATTGCAGTTGGTATTGCTACAGCGAGACTGAAATTTTGGAAATTATATGGAAAACTACCATCCAAAAACTAATAATCAAAATATAAAGAAAGTAATCTTAAAATGATACTTTTAGAAGCTTAGTTTACCGGCAATAAAACATCTGACTGCATTAGAGCATCTAGTTACTGCCACATAGGAAAAAAAACAATTAGATGGGAAAGACCACAGAAAGGAAGACTACTATAGGAAGACCTAAGTAAATTCTCCATCTCTCTCTCTATCTTTGTATCAAATGGGACTTTGGTCCAGAAAAACAAAAGAAAATTTTATAAGCCAAGTGAATTGAACTGCTATGGCTCAGATCTTTAATGACTCTGGTTAAGTAAAATGCATTCCTAAACAAGGTGCAGCCAGTGTAAAAGTCAATACATGCATCCTGACCTGCTGCACACAGCAGAAAAGCTTAATGGTGTGATGCTATTATTTGTCATATAACAGACTTCTTGATGGCTTACTGGGAACTTGGTGCAATTGCTGCAATTCAGGTCTGTGCCCTTCAGCTGCACAGTGCTATCATTCAATAGTGGAGGTTCAATGAATTTGAACTATTCCATTTGAAAAAAAAAAGGAAAAAAAAGAAAGAGGGGAAGGAATACAAACTTTGCAGACCCAGACACTTGTAGTGAAAGGTTAAAAAAGAGGGAAGGAAAATGCTGTCAAATTAATAATATTTTCTGTCTAAATAAAATGTTCATGGTTTTGGACAGGTAGAATCAATATCTTCACAAACAGGACAGGTGAGTTGCTAAAGAGTTAGGAGACACTTTTTCCTGACCACTTTGTCAGGTGCCTTAGCTACTCATCACAACTTAAATGGGTTCAAGACCTAGAAATCTGTTTGCGGATACTAGATCATGACATCTCAGACAGACCACAGAGAAAAACTGTTCTGTAATAACTTCAATTAATTTCATAGAATCAGCCAGGTTGGAAGAGACCTCCAAGATCATCCAGTCCAACCTATCACCCAGCCCTATCCAATCAACTAGACCATGGCACCAAGTGCCTCATTCAGTCTTTTCTTGAATACCTCCAGGGATGTCGCCTCCACCACCTCCCCGGGCAGCCCATTCCAAGGCCAATCACACTCTGTGTGAATAATTTCCTCCTAATATCCAGCCTATACCTCCTCTGGCACAACTTGAGACTGTGTCCCCTTGTTCTGTTGCTGGTTGCCTGGGAGAAGAGACTGACCCCCACCTGGCTACAACCTCCTTTCAGGGAGTTGTAGACAGCAATGAGGTCACCCCTGAGCCTCCTCTTTTCCAGGCTAAACAACCCCAGCTCCCTCAGCCTATCCTCACAGGGCTGTGCTCCACGCCCTCACCAGCTTTGTCACCCTTCTCTGGACAATTTCCAGTAGCTCAACATCTTTGTGATGGCATTCAAGATGACCTGTTCCACAACCTTACCTGTGTAGCTTAATAGCATTTTCGTACAGTTATTACATAATAACCCAGCTGTGTGCTCAGTACTCATATACTTGGGTGTCACTAAGTCTGCAGTCCCAGCTCATGATGTGGAATCATGTTTTCTCTGAGCCTCGCCCCAGGGAGGGCAGCACCTTGCCTGTGACCACTGGACTCCCGTCAGACCTCCACCCCACAGATCACCACAACCACTGCTGGACAGCAAGGCTATAGAAACCAGACCTCCTGGCTGCTATCCTGAGCTTCCCACAACCCGCCCAAAGTGACATTTTGTATATATACATAGCTGAAAAATCTGCACACGTTTAAGCTGCTAAGTACTATATATGTTGTTACACCAAATATTCACTGACCTCTTGCTGAATGTATTTTAATTGAAGTAATTATTCACTCAGCTCCAGCTGCTAGAACTCCATCCTGATATGTCTGAAAGCAAATGGCTTTTCAGATTGGTTGCTTAGAAGGCTGGAAAGTATCTTCAGATTGATACATAGCTGGGAAGGGAGTTTTCCCAAGCTCATCTGTTTTTCGTTACTTCTCTCATCAATTTATTAATAGGTTTTGAATGCCCTTATCAATGAGTTCCTATTAGGTTAACAGCCTGAAGTACAGATAAAAAGCACAGCCAGGAAGAGTCTTTAGCATTTCTCATTTCCAGTGGGTGTTTCCAAACTTTTTAACATTCCCTTGTTTTCATCAAAGTGCAAACTGAGTTTGAACTTTCAAGGTAGACAGTACGCTTCTTGAGTTTCCTTGTGAGGATATTCTCTTATTAATTAATCCATGTTAAAAGCTTGGATTTAGCAAAGCAATTGGGAAAGCTTTCAATGATTCAACTCAGATTTCACTCAGCCTTAAATGATGGCTTAGTGTTTGTGCTTCCCTAGATGCTGCAAAAGAGTGGGTTTTTGGGCCCTTCCAATATCTGAAAGGGTCTTAGATGCTAATCCTCAATCACACTTCCTTGTAAGTATCCAAGTTCAGTAACATTGCCCTTCTCATTGGGCCAAACGAACCAGTTTCCAGACACACCCCTGTTAACAAGAATATCACACACATAGCATTGAGGAAGCGGTTTTGGATGACACAAAGGCTAAATGCCATTTCTCTAGGAAAAGCATAGTTATTGCCATGAATAAGACAGGGGGAAAAAATGTTTTAATCCTTTTAAAGATCATACAAGAGGGCTTAAAATTAAAAAAAAAAAATTAAAAAAAAAATCACCCAAGCAGCTGAAGCAAGTCAAGGTCAGAGTAAGGAAAAAAAACCACCACCCCACAACCAAAAAGCCAAATTTACTGCCTCCTAGCCTCATGCTCTAATTAAATACAATCAACACTGGCATTAACAATACCCATTTCTTGTGGATTTCTGTCTTCTGAAGAGATTCCCTGGGGTAGAAGACATATTTTGATGCAAAGCCTTCTCACCAGCTTGGGCTTTCAGAACCTTCCATTACAAAAGAGCTTCTCTGCAATCTAATAATGATATAACTTGATTCATACTCAGCCTATTCCCACTGGGCTCAAAAATTATTATCCAGAGAACTGGCAGTATCTCTCAACCAACAATGGCACTGGTCTTTCAAAAACAACACAGACTGGATTTGTTCAGCTGTTTCTCAATAAATTTTGCAAAGCCTTTTCTACATCTTTGTCTGTTCTTTATAGAGATGTTACAGGTCACGTGTCCCAGGTATTTCTAAACATGCCAAAGGTTTATCTCAGCTGATTATGCTTTGTGAATAGCTATCTAAGGCCATATAAACAACAGAAAACTTAGGCTTTAAGAAGAATTTTGTCTAGCTATTTATATCAGATCCATCACTAGAGACAATGGTGTTAAAATTCTTGACAGTGTTTGGTAGTCTAGTAACAACAGAAGAATTAAAACATCTGTTTAGTTATTCAGTCAGGATTCCTAGTGTTGTTTACAACACAAAAGGACTAATGTATACATTAATTACATTCAATTTTTAAAATTTAAACCCACGGCATTTTAAGAAAGACTTATAACGCAAATGACCAAGGCAAAAAGGCTGTTAGGAGAAGGCAGAAAATTAATTACAAAGACTTACACAGTTAATAATAGCTTTGCACATAATACTATCGTGTTTCTTTTTCAGAAGTTAAAGCTGGAAACTGATTGTAATTATTAGCGAGGCCTCAGCTCTGATGGTTTTGTTAGACCTCTGGCAACTGCACTTCTACAGGTTAATAAAAGGAGCAAATTACTCAGTTTCACAGTATAAATAAAAATGTGCCACTTTTTAACGGACGGTGAGCTCCTCTAGCAGAGCCTTTGCCATGAAGCTATCTCCCCTACTAAGAAAACACCCCCAAATTGCTTTCTGTGCATAAAGTATAGGTTAAGTCCTCCTTGATTAAGCAATTGCTTTTTGCTAGTCTCCAGAAGGGTCTGTTGAGATAGTGCCTCCCACACTGACCCCATAGGCATTAGGAATAATTTTAATGATTACTTAGCTTTTGGACTCAGACTAGTAACGGATCAAGTAAGAAGAGACGTGAAGCAAACTGTAAGAAAGGCAGAATATAAAAGTTTGTTTAAAATACAAAAGTTTAAATAAACATAACTAGTGTCACTTGGATGTTGCAGATTGCAGGAGGTTGTACAAAAGACAGAACAGAGATAGAAGAGAGTTTACATATCAGCAGTGTGAACAATGGTCAGAAAGCCATCCTCAAAATAAACCACTTTCTCCTTTATGATCCTTTCCAATCCAGTCTTCCTCCATTCAGAAGACAGGGACTTCTGCTAGAAAGTGCAAGGCTGCAAATTCCATCAGAAGATCCTTTAGCTAAGATGCCACAATGGCTAAGATGCCACCTAAAGCAGACACCCAATGCTGACCATGGCCTCTCTGTCCTCATCATGAGACATGGCCTCCCCACTACCCACCATCTCAAGGACAGCTCACCCTTAAGCATCACAAAAGATGGGTACCCCATCAGTTCATTTACTGCTGGTTGCCCATCTACCATTCTTGCTTCCCTTCATGTGCCTGAGAAACTGCAACACACACAGGTCTCACCTCTCCCATCTCAGTTTGCCTCCTTGTCTCATGTCCTGCAGCTATGATCAAAAAACAAATCCAACAGTTCTCCTCTCACCCAAACACTGGTACAGAGAGTTCATGTTCCCCATGTATAGTGACTTCTTCAAAAGACTCATTCCTTTTAAAATATCAGAATATTTCATGTACACATGTAAATTTTCTACACAGTTGTTATGTCCCCTCTAAGTCAGGCTGAGCAACTTATCTACTAGCTGACTCAGGTGTTTATTTTGTTGTTTGGGTTTTTTTCTGTTTCCTAGGCTATGAAAGTCCCATGGAAGAGATAATTCTGTTATCTGCACTTCATACAGTGTTGTGAAAATTACAAGTGCTGAACAAACACAGAGCAACATCCACATATATCAGACAGCCCAAAGAGAACAGGGAAGATGGAAATGCTGCTTCGAACACGCAAATGAGATATGACTGAGCAGAGCACTGAGCTTGTCATGTTCTATCCCTCGTGTATCTCCAGACTTACTTTGGCAGAGAAATACTACTTTTCAGGGGTTCTCTACTGGCACTAGCAGGTTTTAAATGAATATAAAATGAGTGAAAAATATTTCTCACTGAAACAGTATATGGCACTGTACTGAGATGTCAAATTTTAAGAGACATCTTGTCAATGGCATTGGACATTAATTCAAAGGTATCTCATCAAAGAGACAGGATGCTATTTTCACAGGGCATGAATTAAAATATATACAAATCTATTCTAAACATTCAGTTCACCCTTTTGATTTCAAGAGCCCAGATTTCCTAAACAAAGAAATTCTGCAAGATCTGTTTTGTGTACACCAGTGGAAGCAACACATCTGTTAATGCCAAGAGGTTTAGTTAAGCGCATTCAGAACAGATTTGCTGCACAATGTTAGTGGCGCTGAACCTGAAAGCAATCGTTAGAGAAGGAATTTATTCTTGTGCTAACCCCAAGCAAGAGTCACCATCCAGCCAATTTAATATCAACAGCAGTAATTTCAACAATATGATATTTAGCCACAATCCCAAAATGGCTCAGTCTGGAACCCAAACAATATCAGTGTTTGAAAGAATGCATCTCCAGTAACATCTGAAGAGGGAGGAAAGATTCAAGGCCACAGTGGCTTTCCCATGGGGTTGTGTACACAGCTTTTGCTTGAACTTTTTCATAATTGAGTTTGCAAAAGAGTATGATGAGGAATGAACCCAAATACCTTCTTGGTCAGGAGTAAAAGTCTTCACAGGACAGTAACCAAGGACAAGTTCTTTGCTATGAGAGTCTAGATACAGTGCTACATCACAACCTGCATATATCCCAAGGGATGCTCTGGTACCCAACACCCCTTTACAGCTCTTACAGTGGTGAAACTCTAAATGCACCATCAAGGTAGATCACAAGGGCCATAGATTAATGTTGGAGTTTTTTTTCCCCCTCCTGTAATTCCTTCATTTGCTCCCCTTCTCTCTTCTGCAGCAAATTTCCCCTCCCCAGAGACAAATTTCTTTCCACTTCTGCTCTCCTGAAAGTGTCCAGCAATGGAGGATATTTTCTTTCTGCTGTTGTGGTCCTCTAAGTAACAGCCCCACCCCCACCCCATATCAAGGGAGCCCAGATTGCAGTTCCTGAGCCAGATGTTTTCTCATGACGAATCATTTAGCCTTGAAACCTTCTTTGTGGCTTTTGGGAGGGAGGATGTCAGTTCAAAAAAAGTTCAGATTGTTCCAATTCTGACCCAAATCA
>VWYK01009217.1:0-14950 GCA_013399775.1 Semnornis frantzii | reverse complement strand
GTTACTCAGCAGAGGGGAGAAAGTTAGAAGCTAGACAGCCAGAGAGTGTCTGAGCCCAAGTATCTTTGTTTTGTATTCTTTTCTTATCCATCTCAGCAAGCCTATGAGTGAAGCAGACATCACCATTGTTTGCTTTTCACAGCCTATAGTATAATTTTCTCCATTAAAATATTCCAATTAGCCTCAAACCAGCACATCTTGTTTGGAGCTAACAAGGACCCAAAAAAAGGCCTGACAGTTTTTCTAAGAGCCAGGAAAGTTCAGCTAGTAATCATGTGGGGTTGTGTGGCCAAAGGTACATAAACTGCCTTCTCGTGGGACCAGCAGTAGATCAGATTGCATCGGGTGGAATGAAATAAAAACCCAACATCTCAGAAGTCTAGTTTCCCTGGAAAGGTACCAAGCCTGTCTCACTACAGCAACCTGGCACATCATATGTAAAAGGGTGACTATTTCCTAGTACAGTATATGGAGTGTTTTATAGAAGTCAAAAGAAATCAGAATGGCCTGGGTTTGACATCGTAAACACAAGGTGCTCTAATGTCATTGAGACACCAGTTGTTAACCTGCTTGTCCTCAGATTAAATGGTGAAACTGAGCACATGGACTGACCTACTGTTTCCCTCTCAGCACACATGTGCTGGGAAAAAAAAATCTCTTTGCCATACAACCTGGATATAATTGCGTTCAGTTTTGGGCTCTCCAGTTCAGGAGGGACAGGGATCTGCTCAAAAGAGTCCAAGGGAGGGCTATGAAGATGATGAAGGGACTGGAGCACTGCCCTGTGAGGAGAGGCTGAGGGACCTGAGACTTTTTGGTCTGGTGAAGAGAAGACTTAGAGAGGATCTAATCAATGTTTATAAATATCTGAGGGCTGAGGGTCAAGAGGGAGGCGACAAACATCTCAGTTGCACCCTGTGATAGGGCAAGGGGAAATGGGTATAAACTACAGCACAGGGAGTTCCACCTCAGCATGAGGAAGAACTTCTCTAAGTATCACAGAGCACTGGCAGAGGCTCCCCAGAGAGGTTGTGGAGTCTCCTTCTCTGGAGACTTCCAAGGCCTGTCTGGATGTGCTCCTGTGTGACCTGCGCCAGATTAAGATCCTGCTCTGGCAGGGGGGTTGGACTGAATGATCTCTTTGGGTCTCTTCCAATCCCTAACATCCTGTGATCTTGTGACTATGAAAGAGTTGGAACTATTTCTGTTTAATTCACTGATGCTATTTCCACCTGCCCAGAGAGTTTACAGCACTGGAGAGCCACACTAGGAGAACAACACCTTCCTGTGTAGCAAATCTCCCTGTCTGCACCTACAGCTACTCTTCTGCTTGCTTTAAAAGCCAGGCTGTGTTTGTAGCTAGTTTATTCTTCCTCCCAGGGGATCACTCCTCACAAGGGCTCTGAGGCAGTGCAGTGAGGATGGCAGCTCACTGCCACCACGGTAGGGTGACCAGACCCATGATGAGGCACTAACCTCTTCAGCTTGTGTTAGCAAACTTGATGTCCTCTAAGGTCTATCCCCACTCACATTTAAGATCAGGCCTGAAATGTCAAATTTTCAGGTATAAGGGTTGCAGAGGATTAACAGGTGCCTCTATTCAGCTGATACAGCTCTCGTTTTTGGTGATAAAATGCTGTGTCTTGGATGCATTTGCAGGCTTGGCAACAGTATCACAGTATCACCAAGGTTGGAAGAGACCTCAAAGATCATCAAGTCCAACCTGTTACCACAGACCTCAAGACTAGACCATGGCACCAAGTGCCACGTCCAAACCCACCTTGAACACCTCCAGGGACGGTGACTCCACCACCTCCCTGGGCAGCCCATTCCAGTAGGGAATGACTCTCTCAGTGAACAACTTTCTCCTCACCTCGAGCCTAAACCCTTGGTGCAGGTTGAGACTGTGACCTCTTGTTCTGGTGCTGGTTGCCTGAGAGAAGAAAGCAACCTCCTCCTGGCCACAACCACCCTTCAGGTAGTTGTAGACAGCAATAAGGTCTCCCCTGAGCCTCCTCTTCACCAGGCTAAACAATCCCAGCTCCCTCAGCCTCTCCTCACAGGGCTGTGCTCGAGGCCTCTCCCCAGCCTCGTTGCCCTTCTCTGGACATGTTCAGGTACCTCAATGTCCTTCTTAAATTGAGGGGCCCAGAACTGGACACAGTACTCAAGGTGTGGCCTAACCAGTGCAGAGTACAGGGGGAGAATGACCTCCCTGCTCCTGCTGGCTCCTGCAGGAGGAAGAGAGCTGTCATTGAGGCCCAAGAGTCCAGAGACACAAACTTCAGTTGTTAAAAGTTACTACATTCTTCACCTATTCATATATTTAGCAAGATTAAATTAGTGTTTTTTAACAGGCTGTACATTGTACCAGCATTAGTGCATCATTCTTACCAAATCAGATATATTGCCTCCAACACAAGGTACAGGTCTCCAGCAGCCTGGAGGCAGTGACTACTTCACTTTCAAAGATAATAAACAATGATAAAGGTGTTGCAGACAAAAAGCTAGCAGGATTTATGCAAATCAGGTCTCTTAAGTGTAAACCAGTATTTGTTACAATTATTTTCTCATAGATCAGCTTCTGAACTTCAGAAAGAAGCATGATGGCTTCAGCCTTTCAGAGCTATAAAATGAAACACCAGCAGTTAGATCTGATAATGCTTGCTTTAACTCCAGATATTTATCACCATAGACTTGTAAACATTTTTTTTGAGTGAGAAAGCATTAGGAATGAATGAGCTCCCAGTCAGCACAGGACTCAAACTTTGATGCTTCTGCACTCCTAGCTTTCAAAATAACTTTCTGTAGCTGCATCCAAGAGGGAGCAATTCAGTCACACTCATAGAAGAGATGCTCCCCCAGTTACTGGTTAATAGATGCTTATAAAGAAGGTGGCATTCCTTGGGAAAGTGATCCATGTAATGAAGAGTCTAAATTGCTCTTATGGGACTTGTTCCTGAAGTCTAAAGATATTTCTGAAAATGGGAGTCAGACACAAAGACTTACACTTTTTTTTCCCCTTCCCCTGTATGGTTATTAACATGTAGCAATTAACTCTGCTACTTTCTCTGTGCTGCCAATTATCCCAGCAACTCTAGCTGGGTCTCACAGTTTGCTTGCCTTGCTCCATTCCTCAGCTGCACCAGATGTCAGTCCCTTCCTTTCAGAAGGGCTGAAACTGCACTCCGAGAGCAAGTCCACAGCTCTTTCTAACCTCTCTGTGTCAGTCTTGGCATTTTCTTTTTTGCCTCTTGTCATGAAAGGACAGAGCGCTGAGGAGCTTAACCCAGAACAAGGTTAGTCAAGTTATCTGCTTGCTATTAGGTATCACTGTGCAGCACTGAATTATTTATTCCAGCTTCCTAGGCAGGTGTGTGGCAAATTTCCATGCAGCTTTAATGGGAATCAGATTGCCAGTTTCAAACTCAAATTCCTCATCTGCACCACAGCATGACTGTGAAGTGTTGCTGAGCAAGGGCGGGGTGAACAGCTATGTAGGAACAGACCACAGAGTCCCAGCTGGAAGAAGTATGTGGGTCTCACTTAATAAAACTTGAGAGAAAATATTTGTAGCTATACAAAAATATCGACAAAGCTGGCAACATGATACACTTCATGTAACCAGCAGAGGATGGGCACATACCATATTTCAAAGCCTGATTATCAGTGGGGGTTTGATTTTCAGAGCATGCAGCAGCACACATGCAAAGCACCTGCTAGATGCAGCTTAGGGGAGAGGAGGGGGAACAGTCTGGCAAGGATGCTCCTCTCATGTGGACTTGCTCTGCCCTCATTTTCCAGGTGGAAACTCATAGTAGCACATATCATAGAATCATAGAATGGTAAGGTTGGAAAGGACCTCAAGGATCATCTAGTTCCAAACCCCTGCCACAGGCAAGGACACCTCTCACTAGCACAGGTCACTCAAGGTCTCATCCATCCAGGTGAAGAGATGGACCTCATCCATACATAAAGGGCATAAAGGAGATAGGGAGAAGTGAGGTGGTCTCTAATGCAATCTCACTGGAGGTACCAGAGGCTGTTCATTTGACTGACACCCTGCATGCACCTGAGCAGGAAGCCCCATGCCTGCTCTGCAGTCAGCATAGCTTAGGGTGCAAACATCTCATTCAAAAGTAGATGCTGACATCTGGTCCCCTCATAGTCACATGCTCCCTTCAGAGGTGCCCAGAAGATCAGGTCCAACACGGGCAAAAGAAGCCAGCTGAGATGAATTGTGCCATGGTTAGTGATACACAAGAGCTCTTTGCCTCTAGATGAAACCAGCTTGTGTGGCCTCATCAAAGGGCTTGCCCAGGCCAGCAACCAGCAACCCGGGTGGCATGGCAGCCAGGATCTCAGTGGTACCAATACTGCTGGATCTGGTCTAGCAGTAGGTGGTGAGGTGCTTCCTGGGTGGCAGTTCTCAGCAGTGCTTCCCCTGCCAAGTTGATTGCTAAACATTTATCCTACCCAGCCCACAATTAGGAAAGTTTCAGGAGGAACTATGGGATGCCCTTTCTGCAGAGCACAGTAACACACCTAAATGCTCAGAAAAAAAAACAAACCACTGAAATCTTTCAGAGGCAAACAACAGAATGCCTTTATTTATTCCCTGCCAAGGTCAAACAGGACTCAAAGACAGATGTTAAAATGAAATGGTCTGATTTTTACTGCCACTGCTACTTTGTGCTGATTTGGTAAAAAAAATAAATAAAAATCTACCCTTAGAAACAACCAAAAAAGTGCAAAACAAACCAGAGCAGCAGAGAAAACAGGAAGTTGGTACAAACTGGCAGTGTCTAAATTTGTTTCTTTTAATAGATAAAAGTCTGTGATTATCACAAAAGGGATAGAGCCAGCAGTTTCACTGAAGGGTCCTCAACTGAAGGGTCCTCACGCTCTCCCTAGGCTTGCACAAATTGAATGACTGCAAGGCCTGCTTAGCTGCTTGCCTTGCCAGCAGGGCACTGAGGGGTGGCTCAGAAATTGTGGTCTCAGCTACAGACAGGCAGAGCTGTATCTGGATACTGACTGTGCTCGCTGTGCCAGAGCTTGAAAGCATGCCAGTGGCAGGCAGACCTTTATCACAGTGGAGCAGACAAAAACATCCAGTGCACTGGAAATCTCTGAGCTGCCTCAACCAACTAAGTCTTTAAATTAATTTAAAACACCCCTAAGGTAGCCTCTGTGGGACCAGTTGCTCAAGGTTTCACGCAGCTTCAGGTGAAAAAGGTACTTGGGAGCAACCTAAATCTTAATTATTTACTTAAATTAGTAAGAAAATAAAATGGAAATTAAAAAAAAAAAAAGTAGACTTCCATTTTGGTTATTATTTCAATGCATAACATGGGGTTCAGTACCTGCTGCTGTGTCATCTAATCCACCTCCAAAGGAGGTGTTTCAAACCATGATAACTACCCTTGCCAATTAACTCAGTGAGCTGCATATTGAAAGCTGAATGCAAAAGTGAAGTGGAATGTCTGCTTTTAATGCTTATTCAGAAAGAGACTTGCACACAAGAGCAGGAATAGCAATCATCAGGCAACACAGGATGGTGCCAGAAGATATGATGAACAGTGGGGGCCACGGTGCAGGGGTTGGCCTCCAGTTTTGCAGATCTAACTGGCAAAGATGTACTCTGATTTTTCCAGAAAAAATACAAACCTGTCATCTAGGAAATGAGCAGCTACTACCTGGGAAGAAGTGTCCTATTCCATCAACTTGATTTTTATTTAGTATTGCCTTTATTTTAAAATCTCCACTTTCTCTTCACAGCTCGCCAACACCTCTGCTCAGTGGCCCTTGTAGGTTGTCATTAGCTCAATCCATCCCTCCACAAACCACTCTCTTTTATTAATGGCCTTACCTGCACCCACTTCTGATACTTGGAGAATCTTTTTGTTGCTGGTACTTGTTCTTCAGGACAGTGAGCTCTCTGTTTCTGCCAGTCCCAGTCCTCTCCTGGCTTTACCACTTTCTCTTTTTTCATAGAATGGTCTGGCTTGGAAGGGACCTCCAAAGGTCATCTAGTCCAATCCTCTCTGCAGTCAGCAAGGGCATCCTCAACTAGATCAGGTTGCCCAGAGCCCTGTCGAGCCTCACCTTGAATATTTCCAGGGATGGGGCCTCAACCACCTCCCTGGGCAACCTGTTCCAGCATTCCACTACCCTCATGGTAAAGAACTTATTTTTGACATTCAGTCTAAATCTCCTTTTCTCTTATTTCAAACCATTGCCCCTTATCCTATCCCTACAGGCCTGCACATTTTTCCTCTGGTTGTGTTTAAGAGCCTTTTCCCCAGACCCTATGTGCCACAGCAGCTTGCTACACACACTCAGCCTCTCCAGCACAAGCCTGGCTCTGCTGCACCCTCCTCCCGCTGTAGCCTGCACTCACTGCCTGTCAGGAAATGCTGAGTGCCACTGGATTTCCAAAACCAATGGTAAATCATACTGAGGAATGGCATGGCCTGGCAGCACCTTTCTGCACTTACAAAGGAAAGCAATCCAGAATTTGGTGAGGCCTGAAACCCAATAACTCTCAGAAGGCAGTTTCTGGCTTCCTTTGCCATGCTGAGCAACAGCAATGGAGAAAGGTCTGAGTGGTCATTTCAGGGCATGGCACAAAAGAGGCAGTTATGATCTTGAGATGAGGAGACTTCACTCAAAGGGACAAATAACATAATGAATTAAGGCATCTTGGTGGCAAAAGGGCTACTGCATATGAAATCAACAACTTTAATGAGGTTGTAACCCTAGATTTATAGTCTCATCTCCAGGCGCAGGACTTCAGGTGTGTAACTCCATTAACACTAATGGGACGTGCACAATTAAAGCCACACACACACCCCCCAAGATGAGACTGCTGCTATTAAAAGCAGCCATAAATGAGCTTCAGAGAGGTTCTCGCTTTTAGCTCAGCAAAGTCACCCAAAAGAGAGATGTTCTTTTGTAGCTGACCTGATCCCTTTGCAAGGAGGTCAAGTATGAGCATTTGTTGTGAATTTGGTGGCAGTGAGTTGGGTAGTCTGCATGGTTTGGGTCAACAGTTACCCCTCCCCCTGCACATTTTATGGGCCATCAGCTCTCCTCTGCCAGGAACAGGCTCCTGCTCTCCAGGAACAGTCAGTAAAACTCTGTGCTGCCTCCTCCCCAGTTTGAAAGCAAGACTTTCCACCCTAGACATACTGAAACCTCTCATTTTGCTCTTTAATCCCTGGCACCTTGTGGAGATCAAAGCACAGGCTAAGCAGGGTGGCTCTGCTCACAGATAAAGCCTATCTTCCATGCAGGGATCTGAGGTTGAAAGCTGTCCATGCAATATCTAGCAGAGCAGCATGGAAACACTCCAGGTAGCTGCGATATCACAGCAGTTCAGCTAGGTGAGTTCTCAGGCAAAGATTTCTCTCACTGAATTACCTATTCCCAAAGCCAGCTCTGGTCTGGCCCATGCCCTGGCAACATCACTACTCAGCTTTGAAGGAAAAAAAACTTCCGGGGACTCAAATCCAGCATGAAATCATAGAATCATAGAATAGTAAGGTTGGAAGGGACCTCAAAGATCATCCAGTTCCAACCCCCTGCCATAGGCAGGGACCCCTCCCACTAGTACAGGTCACTCAAGGCCTCGTCCAACTTGGCCTTGAACACCTCCAGGGAGGTTGTGGAGCACAGAATCACCCAATGTGATCAAAGATCACATTGGGTGATTCTGTGCTCCACAACCTCCCTGGGAAATCTGTGCCAGTGTCTCACCTCCCTCACTGGATAGAACTTCCTCCTAACATCCAGTTTCAATCTCCCCTCTGCCAGTTTAAACCCACTGCCCCTTGTCCTGTCATCGCATCACCTTGTCAACAGTCCTTCCTGTAGGCCCCTTCAGATATTGGAGTCACACTGAAGATACTCTAGACTTTGATCAGGGCAAGACACAGAACACAGGACAAAACAGCTCAGTATTCTAAAGCTGCCAATGTCTCGGAGTTAGGCGCTGAGCACACATTGCTGCGCCCAAGTGACAACGTGCCAGCTGAGACCTCGGGATGCTGCTTGTTTACCTGCTATTTAACAGTGGCCCCACGCAGCAGTCACCAGTTGAAGAGGGCAGCAGCTTATATTCTCAGGCTTTTCAGCAATCAATGCAGACAATATTTTTGGCACAGCTTTCTTGCCAGAGAGCGGTTAAGAGCTATTGAAATGTGAATGAGGCCACGGCACATCCGAGCGTGCTGGAGGAAGGTGCAGAGGCTGCAAGCAGAACTACAATGATAAAACATTAAATACCAATTTGACTTCAGATATTACATTATGCTCTCCCAAGAGTTGTAATTCTTCAGATACATGAAGCATTCAGAGAAATAGAATTGAACCCTTCATCATACACACAATTTTTCCCCCCTACAATATTAAACATGTAATTTTACCAGAAGCCATGGGGACTTCTATGTCCTTAATATATCTGAAGATTTATATAAGCTAATGTTAAAACTGACTGAAATGCCATAGATATTCTCATTCACACTGAAGTCGGGTTATGAAAGCTACTCACTCTAGCTTTGCATTGCAACATCTCTATCCTTGTGTTGAGACACAGGTTTTAACAGTGCAAAATTCTGCCATCACTCCTGGGAAGTCCACATGCACACAGAACCCAACGGTTTTGCCACCAGTTTTAGTGGCAGCAGGTTTAAGCCCAGAAGTCTTAGATCTGACAGACATTGAAGATGGAGAAAATTCACTGGCTAATCTAATTTAGCTAGCACAAGAACATTCTCTACCAGGCCAAAGTTATTAATGGCAGCACAAGTAGCTGTGTTTATGCAGAGGCTAATTAACATTTTCCATTGTAATACTGTGCTTCAGGATAACTTTGAACAATTCAGGCTAAACATTCCTGATGTGAGCTGTCTTACTAACAGGATCTTTTTTGGGAAGCTTTTGCTCAAGGGATTCAGCTGTTTCCAAGACTGAGGTTACAGAAAAGAAAAAAAGGAGAGTTTCACACGAAAAGCTCTGATGCTTCTATAAAATAAAACAAGAGTTTTGATCATCACCCTGCTGGAAATTCAGAGAGTGACCATGGATGAAGGTTGAGAAAGAACACAGGACATGGCTGAAAATAAGTAACAAGATGAGCTAATTATAGAATGAAGAGACATAAGAAATTAAAAGCAGGTGCTAAGAAGAGGTGAGGCAGAACAACCTTGTCACGGTTGGCAGGGGTTCCAAGGCCAGGAGTGCTCATCACATCAATGCACTTTAGCCTCAACACTTCCTTGCTGTTTGCCAAGTAGCAAAGAAGCCCATTAACATCTCTCTGCTGTCAGGTACATATAACAGATATTTGCATTGTCCTGCTGCTTTCCACTCTCCTAGTTCTGGGAGAGGATAACTGTGCTTCAAACATGCTCTCAAAATGCAGCTGGTGTGGCAGCCTTCACACATTCACACAATAAAGCCTGCTTTACTAAACTTTGGAAATCTAAGCTCTCAAAAGACAGGAAAGTCTTGAACTGCCAGTGCACTCTTCACCCAGTTACTCAGCACACCACCTTTTAATGGCTTCATCATGTACCATTTTCTCTGCAAGATGTAATAATCAAGCAATTACACTTAGATTCTCCAAATGATATGAAGGACCTGCTGAGCGCAGGCTGGATTGAGCACATGAAGCACTTGAAGTGCATATGACAGAGAGAACATCTGTCTTTAGGAGTTTACACACTGAAAATACAAAAGAGACAGAACCATTGTTGCACTGGAAGAGCAAAGCACTAAGATTCAAGGACCTGTCCGGGGTATTTATCTGTATCTACTGTATCCAGATTTAGGCACAGGATTCCTGTTAAATTCATGTCTATATTGCTGGTCTATTGTGAATGTGAAGCAGCTCTTATATTCCACACCAGGCACAGTTGCTCTCTGCATAAGGAAATTATTCACCCAAGTCTGCCAACATAGCTGCTCTAGTAACAGGAGTGGCAAGTTCACAGCTTTTGCCTGAGCAGCAGGAGAAGTGGTGGGAAGGAGAGTTTGTAGCTAGTGGGCCTCAGGGACAAGCTTATCTCCAGGCATGTTTTCCTCCTTTAGGACTCCTCACCCCGTAGCTCAGGTCCTGTTCTGCCTCCTTCAGTGACAAAAGCTCTTCTACATTTTGCAGGAGAAAACCAAAAGTTTGGTTGTGCCAAAAGAGGAAGCAGCAAAGGAGATGGGAGACTTCAGATACAGGTCTGCTTTGTACCACTTAGGGAATTTATTACAAGACAGTTGAAAAATACAAATATAGAAAAGGAGCCTCTCCTAATCATGTTGTGATCTAACAAAAATTCTTGAGACAGAAGAAATATTCACACCAGGAAGTGCTACAGGATTTTACTTTCGTGCCAGCCTGTGTCATTTGCACACAAGACATAATCCAGTCATTTGGTGACCATGTAACTGCTCAAGTGCTCTATATTCAGAAGCCTCTTCTCATCAATCACCCTATTCCCCTGCTACAGATACATAAAATTAAAACATCTGTGTATCCTTCCCAAGTAGAATTCTTTTTTTTTGAGTGAGGATTCATTAAATATTCATTGAAGTCTTATGAAAATCCATAAGCAAATGTAGGAGTTTTTCATTTCCAAGTAGATGTTCCAACTGCAATCTGCATTACCCATCTGGATAACTGGTGGTCCATGTGAACCCAGATCTACACAGCTTCCTCTTCACATCCCCACTGCACTGTGCATAAATGAAGGGTTATGTTGATCTTTCTCTGAAGAAAAGAGCTTATGCAGTCATGCAGTCTCCTAAGTCCACTCTGGGAACTTCTAAAGGTATTGGCCAAGTGCAATGAGATAGTGGAGTTGACTGAGCAGCCAAGGTCCCAGAGCAGACCTGCACCACATGCAGCACAAGAGGGGCTGGAAGCAGGCAGCAAGAGAGAACTCACATGCCTGCCAGGAGCCAGGCACCTGAGGAAGAGCACTGGACCAGCAACCAGCACACACTGGAAAGTCAGAAACTCCTGAAAGGAGCTGAAGATATAATGTAGCAGTTGCCTGTAGCAGAGAAGGTAGGCAAACAAGCAAACACTGCATGTGGGATGAGACCTTCCAAGTAGCTTTCAACTTCCTAACCTTTGGAATATGAGTCTCCATCAGTTTTACTGAGGTATGAGATGAAATCACACACTGAGTGATGACAATAAGACATATTTTTTGCAAGTACTTACAAGGTCTTGCAATGACAGGACAAGGGGCAATGGGTTTAAACTGGCAGAGGGGAAATTTAAACTGGATGCTAGAAGGAAGTTCTTTCCAGTGAGGTTGGTGAGGCACTGGCACAGGCTGCCCAGGGAGGTTGTGGCTGCTCCCTCCCTGGAGGCGTTCAAGGGCAGGGTGGACGAGGCCTTGAGTGACCTGTACTAGTGGGAGGTGTCCCTGCCTATGGCAGGGGGGTGGAACTAGATGAGCTTTGAGGTCCCTTCCAACCTTACCATTCTATGATTCTATATAGGACTAAATGTGTAGTGCACAAGTGCAGAGGAAGAAAAAAGATCAAAAGCTTGGTATGTTGTACAACGTTTAATGACCACAACTCTCAGTGAGAGATTAACAGATTATCATTTAAGCCAGAATGGAAATGCTTGTTGCACACACTCTTTTCATCTTATGTAACTTTTGAAGTCTTTAGCTGTGTTTCTGCTGGATAAAACACACTGCTACCCTTCCTTGTTTATTTTACTGATACCTTAATGCCTTTTAATATCATTGTAAAATGGATCTGGCCATTCTGCCTCACATATAAATGTTTCCTTTAATTGAAGTAAGCCATTAACTTTTCTCTCACTAAGGAGCCTTTTGCCAAAGCTGTTATTTTTAAAGCCATCCTCTACAGCTCTGCTCAATTCACCACCACTCAGCATATGATGAGTTGTGTCAACAGCAATCTGCTCCATCGATTAAAAGATTAAAAAATAAAACACAGGCCCAACTTTGTGTAAACCTCCTTCCAGTTGTAAAGTTGGTATGAAAAGCTTCTGAAAAACTTCCCCTGGACTGGGCCCAAGGAGCAGCACCACCATCTCCTGAGCACTGCCAACACATTCAGTCCCCTGCAGCTGAAGACCAGGGCCACGAGAAAGTTGAGCTCAGGACAATATGTGTCACCTGAGCAGCTGGAACTTCCACTGTGATCTTCAAATCACCAAATTTAAAGCACCTTACCAACTGCAGACAAAGCTTTCCTGATGAATTCATGCAAAAGTAATGATGGAAGGCATCACACTTACAGCAGTGTGCTCTTTTTTGCTTAAAAATCAGCAAGCTGTGGGCAAAATCTGAAGAAAATTAAAAGGAAGCACAAAATCAGAGGGAAGAAACTGCAGAGGCATTGAAAATCATGAGGGACACATCTCTCACCCCAGGGCTGGCAATCTGGAAGAGCAGCAGTTCTATGGAGAACAATTCAATTCCTCTTAGTGCACACATTGCACATATTTTGGCTGGTGATATTATTTGCATCACCAGCTCCTAACAACTTCTTAACAGAAAATCAGGAGTCCTTTATCACAGGAGAAGCATGAAATAGTGCTTGCCTCTCAGTCTCAGATTGTCATCAGTGATTTGTCATACCACAGATTCATCAGAAGGCAAAAAATCAGGTGACACTGACCAACCAGATTAATGAGTGATTGACTCTGTGCCCAGGAGTCTGCAAAGCACAGAGAGCATAAGCACAAAGACATCAGATCTTTTTTGTGTTATGGCTGCCACTGCAAATCCCATCCAATGTCTCTGATAGCATCAAAAAGGACATCTGCAACCTCTCCTAGACCTTCTCTACTCTGTGCAGTGGTTCACATCTGCACAAACATTTCCCACTATTATCTTATACTGAACACAGCAACCCCATCTTTGATAGGATGCAGAGGAGCAGGAATTCAGCCTCCAAAACATTTAAGTATGCACGAGAATATCATGTGGAGCTGAGAAAGAAGAGGAGACAACAATCTTATGCAGAGTAACTGAGGAAAGCATCCCAGGTTTCCTCCATGCAGGCAGTCAGCAGCAGGATTATTACAGTTCAGATGGAGCTCAGTCCAACTTTGAATAGGTCAAAAGCAGAAATACAGGTACACATCTTGATGTGAGGGCTGAACAAAGCTTGCATCCATATTTACACAAATACTGAAATCACTAGAGTTTACTTTAGAATAGAATGAGCTCTTAGGCTAAGTTTTCACACACTTCTGACATTCCAAAACGATCACCATAGGGGCTGAAACATTCTATGCTCCACATTTCATAGAATCATAGAATTATTTTGGTTGGAATAGATTGTCAAGTCCAACCATCCACCTAACAACATCATGGCCACTAAACCATGTCCCAGAGTGCCAGGGCCACGTTGTTTCTTGAACACCTTCACAGACAGGGACTCCACCACCTCCCTGGTTAACCTGTTCCAGTATAGAGGATGTTACTTATTTTAAAAGACAAAACTCCTTAGCTGCTTTAGGCTCTCAGAGCTTACCACATGATGACATGCAACAAAGAACTCAAGGGAAAAAAAAGGAAATCAGAAGAGAGAAAGATGTGTGAGTCACCATGTATTAAACCTTTGAAGGTTTCTACCACAAAGACTTCAGCAGCATCACTGAATTTCAATCCGCTTGGTGGTGGTAACGGAGAATAAGAACACAGCTCAGCATGACATAGTGGGGATCAGTCTCTCCATAACACCAGTTTGCTGTGCACTGAATGTGAAGCCTATGCAGAATTTGTGGTATGGAAGGTCTACTGCACCAGGCTGTCCAAAGAGATGAAAACAAGCAACTGTTCCACGTGACTGCCACATTATGGCTGTAAACTCTCAACCGGAACTGGGATTTTAAGTTCCTTCTGTGAAGTCAGCTATACTGAACATTTGTAATAACTTGGTTTGATTTCAGGTTCCAAGTTAAATAAAACCTGTATTATTTGCTATGACTGAACATGGATAACTGCCAAACATGTAGAAAACCTGCGTGACCACAGAAAATTCCAGTCCAATAGGGCCAACAAATAAGGAAATACTAAAACAACATTAAAATTTGCCTTTATTTGTCTTAAAGCAGAATACTACACAAACCAAGGTGACTGTTTTACAAGACTCTTTTCCCAATACAACAAATTTTCAAGAGGATCATGTACAGTATGAAACTGTAACTAACTTATTGAGGGCTACAGTGAAGTTTCTTCAGTTATTGTAATCTTGGAGAGCCTGAGCCATGAAAAGCTTGCCCAGGTTCTGTGCATTGAACTCCTTAATGTTCTGGCAGTAGGTATTAATTTGACCTGTCAATAGGAAAGAAGAGTAAAAACTTGTCAGCTCTGAAATTCAGAAAGACATTTTAGAACATAATTTTTAGTAAGTCAAACATGCATGAACCATTCTGGATTTATATGACCAAAGCAACTCTAGTGTTCTGCACCTGCCAAGTATTGTTACTTGTTCAGTATTCCCAAACAGGTTTGGGAAGAAGAAACTAAATGACCAGAACAGTTAAGTTTGTATGCTCAAAACCTCTTTCAATTCCCTAAAATTCTACTGCTTACAATTCCTGAAAAGGCATATGACATAAAAAGAATAAATAATTCTTGCTGCTGTACTGGAATCTTAATCAGACCAATCAGACCAATCAGTTGTTCTAAAAACTCAAGACTGTATTTCAGTCCTGGGGTCTTATGCATCTCCTGTCCCTAACTAAAAGTTTTGTACCAACTATTTTTCAGTAGCAGCAGATTGAAAATTGCAGCACTCCTGTCTGACACTTTGCTGCAGCCTTTTTTCCCTCACCTGTTACCTTCCTTTATTAGCTATTTCAAAAACCACCAGGGTATGAAGTCAGTGCCTTGCAAATCAAATATGCCCATCAAACCATTTTTATACACATCATGCTACAAGTTATTTCCCT
>VWYK01009197.1:107-10147 GCA_013399775.1 Semnornis frantzii | reverse complement strand
CCAGCACCCTGCCATTCCCAGCAACCTGCTCTTCCCAGCAGCCTGCTCTTCCCAGCACCCTGCCATTCCNTTCCCAGCACCCTGCCATTCCCAGCAACCTGCTCTTCCCAGCAGCCTGCTCTTCCCAGCACCCTGCCATTCCCAGCACCCTGCCATTCCCAACACCCTGCCATTCTCAGCCTTCTCCAAGGCAATGGCAAGCTGCTTTTCATCAAAACACAACACATCCACGCACTGCTGACTGATCACAGCCCCAAAACAATCCCTCCCAGTAAAAGGACCCATTGAGATTTGCTTGTATGAAAAGCAATTGTTTCCTTTCTAATCCATTTAAATCTCTGATTGTCTCAAAATTAAGAAGAAATGCTATGAATGCAAAATACAGCATTCAACAGCTTTCTGAGCTATTTATTAAACAAGTCCCAAACTTAACGCACACCAAACAAAAAGTTCTTGCAGAGAGGAATATTTACCACTTCTGAAAATGAAAAGACATGAGGTTTGATGGTCATCCACATGGACCACAAGCTC
This sequence comes from Semnornis frantzii, assembly GCA_013399775.1. NCBI lineage: Eukaryota > Metazoa > Chordata > Aves > Piciformes > Ramphastidae > Semnornis > Semnornis frantzii. The sequence continues at coordinate 9,616 of VWYK01009197.1, read as the reverse complement.
TCAGCAGTATTCACTATTCCATTTAAGATAATTCTGTACATCCCTTCTGGCACACACAAAGGAAAAAAAAAACAACCAACACATTTTCTATGCATCTTCTGAATGTCATTTAGTAGCTGAAACTCTACCATGGGCTGTCAGCTCTTTGAAAGTAGCTGCTATGTGCTGCATTGATCCTTTTCTAAAGCAAACACCTTGCATGGAACAGATTAAAAGCAACTCAACATCTGTCTGCTTTTGTATGTTAACTAGAGGAAGTTCTCCTCTAGCTCAAGTAGGTTAGAGGATGAGATTAGAGGATAAGAATAGCCATTTTCACCACTAATTGTTAGCAAAGGCATTCAACCAAGTACTGATTCTTAAATCTCTGTATTGGCCAGACTGCAATATTTACAGAAACAATTTATTCATAGAGTATCTGCTCTTTGTTGGAAGCTCTAGCTGTAAAAATTATGCTACTGGGGAGGTTGTTAGATATCCTTTATAACACAGAACATCCCACATTACAATCCCAGATCCCTATATTCCTCATTAAAAGCAAGCAGAATATTATATTTCTAAAATTTTCTCATCTGCTAATGGCTGCTCAAGGTCTCCAGAACATAATCATGAAGAGTAGTTATATTTCTGCTTTAGAAAAAACGAAGATCCAGGTGAGGACTTGCTAAGGACATGCACATAGCCTTGAGACTGATTTTCTTCCTAGTTGCATTTCATTTGTGTGCTTTTCCCCTTCTGCACTAAAACATTTCATTTTACCTATCAAAAGTGCACTACTGTCAGGGAAGGAAGAGAGTGAACCTAAACCCCATGTACAGGTCAAAGACATTGCAGGCTCACAACGGCAGGAATTAGCTGCTCAGCAAGTCTGTGCTTGAACCATAGCCATAGCCATAGCATGAACCACACAGCTCTGACCAGCTCCACAGAATAACTTCCCCCAAGACACTCAGATCCTAGGTCTCACTGTTATGCATTCACAGCCTGAATCCGGACCCTTGTTTTTATTGGCATCTTGATTAATTCTATAGAGCAATCAAAGTAATTTGTTCCAACTGTTTTCTTCCAAAACAACTCACATCCACTGCCACACCTCTGACAAAACCCCAAATTGTTAACAAATGGCTGAGGTCTTAGTCCCAATTAGAACAACAATTGTGAAGCGGAAATAATAACAAGACAAACACAGCCCTGTCCAGTTCTTGCTGGGGTCAGTTACTCCTGAGAGACACAGAATTGTAACCCAAGGGTATGCAAGGACTTTGTGTTATTTGGCTCAGTGATCTCTCAGAAACTATGGAGCATTAGTGCAAAGCAGTGCTGCTGGTGTTTATTAGCAACAATGCCCTCTAAGAGTTGGTGCAGGGACAGTGTGAGTGATATAGTAGCTGTTCCTGAGGAGTTCTAGCTTAAAAACACAAACTTCTCCTGTTCAACCTAACACATGTGTGACATACAATAATTGCTTATCTTGATTGCAACATATGGTTACTGGGGAGCTCTTCCCAACAGCTGGTATGACCAACGTGTGGCAAAAGATGTTAAATCAGCCGTGCCTGTGTTTCAGATACTCCTGCTCAGAAGATGTCATCTGCATCATCCACACTGAGACACAGCCAAGCATCAAACACAAAGGCTGGGAATAAACACACTGCCTTTCTGACAACACGAGGTTAGCTGCCATTCTGTTCACCTACAGAACAGATGTGCAGCTTCCTAGGAACCTAAACTCATCCTCCAGGAATACATGACTTGTAAGTGGCTGCCTGTATTTGAAACGCTGTGTATGGGCAGTGGAAGCATGGAGAGATTCCAAGGGCTCACAGCCCACGGGATGGCAATTGTCACTTTGCTGTCTATTTGCTTAGTAAAGTGGTGAGAAGCACATGGAATTGCTGTGGGTTTTAATGGCAAGGGACAAAATAGATATCAAGAACAAAGTATATAAACATGGGGTGGAAGGGGACATAGCTCTGAAATACATGCACCTGATCCTGAAAAGTACCCTGAAAGTACCAGCTAGAAATGCATTTTCAACACCTTCTGGATGTTCTGGCAAATGTTATCTTTCAATTTACCAAATTTCTGTCTGGAATCACACAATGACTATGGCAGGGAAACTTTTCTACTGTCTACACTCAGTTTTTAAATACTCAGTGGACCAGATTATAGAAATGCTTATTGTGCTCAAGTTTATTAACTGTTTTATAAAGCCCAGCTTTAATATGGGGAATTGGAATTAATTTAGGTATGTTTTCAACTGAGATCAAGTATATATGTAGTAAACTCTTTAGACCATTTCCCATACAAGCAATGCCTTACAAAACATAGGCCATTTTATTTACATGTGGAAGAGAAGCTTCTGCCTTCTGTTTCAAAACCCCACACTTCCCTCACATTCTTTTACCTGAGCACTCACAACTCTTTATCTCCTTCAGCCACTAGAAAGCCACTGGGCAGAAGGTCTTATCCAACCTCTATGATTCTATGAATCACTTCTAGGTAATAAAATACACGAGCAGCCCAAACACCTATGGAATAAGAAACCAGAGTTAAAATGTTCTGGGTTTCTTTCAAGACTGTCCTGATGCCAGCTGGTTCCACAGGAAACGCTGTGTCTCCTCTGACTGCACTTGAGTTTGTCAGCTCCTACCCTTCAAAGCTCCTTCTCTTTGGTTTGCCCTCATTACCTCTTCATCTGAATATTAATTTTATCATTAATTGGGCCAAGAATAGGAATAGATTCTGCAATAGAATGGTCACCTAACACTAGCTGAGTAAGGGGCCTCAGGACTGTCCACTTGGTGATATTCATCTTTCTGCAGAAGCCTCTCTGCTGTCTCGCCTCTTAATCACTTCTCTTGGTTGTCTCTAAATTCCTTTCACATTACTGCTACTGAGCTGGTGAGAATTGAATTTATTATTTCTCCCAGATATATTAGCCTGCACTTCTCCTGCTTGAATCTCATTTTGCTTCCTGCACATATTTCTGAGCTCTTTAGATCCCTTTTTATTATTTCTCCTTGCTCACTTAGATTTGCAACACCTGTCAGTTTAGAGTATGATTGCACCATTAGAGAGCAGGCCAGCTGCCGGGCAGGCAATGCCACGGTGCCCCAGGGAAACTCCCAGCAGTACTGGGTCCTAAACTTTTGGAAGCTTACCCATGGCAGAGAGGAAGCATCAGAAACACGTGTAGCTGATCTGACACTTAATCTGCCTGCAGCTGAAGGGCTTTCAGAGTTGCTTCAGAGAGACACAGAGAGTCTGTTACCATCTTTTTATCTGAAGTAGCTCCTGTGTCAGAGAATGATTTTTCTTGGGCATGAGGGAGCTGAAGTCTTTTCATTACCCAGGGGACACTGGCAGGTGTTGGCACATTCCCATAACCTGGGTGTGCCTCTGCTGCCTCCCATTTGGGCAGTACAAAACTAGAAGGCAGGGCCTTGAAGCCATCAAGCCTTTTTTTTTTTTTTTTTTTTTTTTGGTGGGGAGGGGCTGTAGACATTCAAACATTTCAGAATACTCAGGGCTTACAAGAAAAGGAACAGCCTGTAAATTTGGTATTGATACTCCGAATTCCAGTGCTGTTGAGCTCTGAAATGGAAGCACAAGGATTAAAAGTTTGGGGGCTTATGTTCACACTGAGTACAGACATGCCTTTCACTTTGTGAATTTTTGACTTTTATCTGGAGCCTGATGTTCACTTTTTCCATGACATTTTACACAGAATTAACTATTCTACTCATATCTTCTTATTTCCCATGGCAGATCCCAGGGTATTAAAGTTCTAATACTGACAGCTCCCTCCAGGGAGCACTGAGCTTTTACACATGTGACTAACTGGGGGCTTGATCTGGGCGCTGCGAGCAGCAGCCCACCTAGCAGGGCAGCGATTTTGCTGACTTGTGAGGAAAGTCAGGCAGCTTAAAACATGCCCATTAGCTCTCTCTGAAGAGAGATGGCTTTGCTGTGGCTTCATGGTGCTGCCTTGAACACCTCTCTCCAAACACTGACATTCATCCATTCTATTCAGAAGATGATCAGCTGAGGCCTTTATGTCCCTTTCTATACCTTACTAATGCAAACAGGACTCTGACTCACTGAACCAGTTTTCTAATCAGCTGTAATTTCAGCTGCTGTTTCTTCTGGAATAAAACCTTAGTTGTATAAAAAGCAAACTTTGGTGTTGGAATTTGCTGTGAGCAATGCCTGTCAGGAAGCTCTTTTTTTGGAACCATGTAATTGTGACAGACAAGCCTGCACCCTGCTCTTTCTCAGCCCTGCAATAAGCAGCCAGGGCTCCTCCTTGTTCTCTATACTGGTTGCAATTATGGTCTCAGTAAATTAGTCAAAGATGTCACTCCATTGGCAACAATAACCTGTTAAAGAATTGAGGACTGTGTGTAAAATGCCCCTTTAATGACAAACCAGGCAATGATTTTACAGCCTTTAGAGCAGAGTCCTCATTCAGAAGCAGAGCATTTAAGAAATACCTTAAAAGAGTTCCAGTTGTTGGTGTTTGTTTTTTTTATACAGTATGGATAACAGCCTTTATAAATCAATTATCTGACTGGTCACTTAACTGAGCCATTTACTCTAAGTTCAGTACATGGTATGGGGTAACCTACACTTGAGGATGGTGAGCAGAGCTCAGCTCCTAAAATGATCCACCTCAGTGTTGCTTTTAGGTGACTATCTAACATTAGGCAACTTCAGTAGCATGAACACCTCATACAGTCAGTGGAGCTTGGAGAGGGCAGTTCAGAACATCCTCACCACTAAACTCTCTTCACAGTATAATTTCCTTATTATATATAGACTCTGAGGTCCTATTGCAGGAAACTGAGTTAAATATCTCAATTTGGATGGTATGAGTAGGTTAACCTTCACCTCCTGTTTTTGCCATATAGGAAGTTAAAGGAGACATGCATTTTACTGTGGATTGGGGGCTTCATAAAATGAGAAATGCTCAGCACTCTGTAGCTGAAAAAGCATGGCTTAATTCAGAGGAAATAAGATGTTGTTTAAGAGAGTGAGGAGAGCTGATTTAAATTCCTCTCCTACCACAGACTTCCCCAGTGACCTCAGGCAAGTCGCTGAGGGCAAGATTTTTCTGGGCATCTGGACACCTGACTCTGGGGGATTTTAACTGAGTAACTTTTCAAACCTGTCCATTGAGCTCTCTTCTTTCATTTTCTATTTGCAAAATGTAGGCAGTTTCACCTTTTGCCTACAAAAACTTCCAGGTGGAATTCTCTGTTAAAAGAATAATGTAAGGCCGAGAGACTACACACCCTGGTAAAAAATTCCACTGCTTGAAAATATTTTCTAAAAAGATTATGACTGTCTCTAACCCATTGTTATTAAGTCTGAGGCATAATTCTTCTAATTCCCTGTAGCTGAATAATTAAATTTTCTTCCCAAGTATTTGCTGTCTCCATCAGAACAGGATGACAGCTATCACTGAAGCAGTCAGGTAAAGCTGCATACTGTTGTTTCAATTCCCCAAATAGAGTGCAAATATTTGTAATTTAAATATCTGCTCATTGAAATTTAGTTTCCAAGCTCTGCCAGCTGACCTAACTGGAGTGTGGGCCTCACCACCACAGTTGTCCTGTAGCGAGGGCAACTCCAAGCACTGGCACTGCAGGTTCTCTCCCATGCTCTGGACCCATGTATCTGCCTGCCACCCATCTCTGTGTTCAGATCACAGGACATGGAAGGGGACAGAGCACTGAGCCTGGCTGCAGCTTCTACTGGAACAACTTCTTCAAATGGTCTACTAGCTGGCACAGAAAGGTTGCTCCTCAATGTTACATCCCACGTCACATACAGTGACATTTCTGATGTGCTTCCCTTGACGTGGCTCAAGGCTGTGCTGTTTGCAGAGCCAAAGCAAAGGGAACTCAGAAGGTTTCCATTAATGCTTGCCTGTGCTACTTTGGTTCATTTTCTGTGGACATTTTGCCAACAGGACATGTTGCAAGGCAGATTTCCTCTTGCCATGCTTTCTGAGGAGCAGATGACTTGTGGGTATGTCATTCAGCTGGGTTTTCACCTGGAAGAAAGCAGCACACTGCCTACACCAAAGTGACTTGCTACTAGCTTTCATTGGCACATACTTCTTTTTGCAGCATTCTGTGCTCACAGGCATGTCTTGGCTGAATCTGATGGAATGTATTTTACATGTATTAGCACTTCCAACATACTGAAAGCTTGCAATACATATACTGGGCAGGGCTCCAAATACGTGTGACCTCATAAGGTTTCATGGATTTTGGACAGTGACTTGTTTGGCAGTTATTCTTAGTGTATAGAAGTGGAAGGTTTGACTAAGAGTGCCTAGGCTAGCTCAGCTGCAGTTGTATTTGTAATATGCCAAGGGGATCATAGAAACCCTACAAGTAAAGCTTGAACAGAATCATTGCAGGTAAATGTATGGAAAATGGGATTTTATTCACCAAGTTATTTGTCATCAACCCTTCCACAAGTTAACTGGGCCACCAGAAAGAATTTTTAATGTATTTTAGCAAGCTACTAGCAAAGGAAGGACATGGAACTGTTGGAGTGGGTCCAGGGGAGGCCACCAAGATGCTCAGAGGGCTGCAGCAGCTCTGCTATGAGGACAGGCTGAGAGAGTTGGGGCTCTGCAGCCTGGAGAAGAGAAAGTTTCCAGGAGAACTTGGAGTAGCCTTCCAGGATCTGAAGGGGGCTCCAGGAAGGCTGGGGAGGGACTATTGACAAGGGCTGGGAATGCCAGGACAAGGGGCAATGGGTTTGAAGTGGCAGAGGGGAGATTGAAAGTGGATGTTAGGAGGAAGTTGTTTGCAGTGAGGGTGGTGAGAGACTGGCACAGGTTGCCCAGGGAGGTTGTGGCTGCTCCCTCCCTGGAGGTGTTCAAGGCCAGGTTGGATGAGGCCTTGAGTGACCTGTGCTAGTGGGAGGTGTCCCTGCCTATGGCAGGGGGTTGGAACTGGCTGATCCTTGAGGTCCCTTCCAACCTTACCATTCTATGATTCTACTGCACCATGGTGAGCAGTGCCTTGCCCTTTGAACACTCCCATTGATTTTAGTGCAGGGTAAGGTTGGCAGGAAGGGGACTTAGCAACTGCAGACAGACAGCAATTCCTTTCTTAATTTATATTCTCTGGGTCTTGCTTGACAATATATTTTTTAAAGGAGGCTCTGTCTCCCCTCAAACCAAGTGTATCTAATCTGGAAATTTCTCCTAGTGACTTCCCACTGACTTCTGCTGGAAGATATTGATCCCTCTCAATCAATGTCAGAAGTTCATCAGAGGCAGGGGTTTGCCCTTATTCTCTGGGTATTACTGCCTACTATAGTTATCTTTGGCTTATTTCACCATTTCTCTGCCCCAGACTTGATTAATGAAACATTTCCTTGTAATAAAGCTCTGCAGTATGAAATGCAGTGTGTTTCCAGGGCACATTTCTTCCCTTCCAAGTTTAACTTTTTGGCAGCACACTCCTCACTTTCATTTTGTTTTAATCCCAAATCTATTGCTGCCATGATCCTTGCTTTAAGGTTTCCCCTTGTACCTCCAGTGTTACATGATGCCATATTTAGGAGTATAACCATCCTTGTATTAATTTGGGAAGCAACTTTAAATCAGTTCCTGTGTCACATCCTTGATTTCCAACATTAATTATGTAGTTCAATGTATACCTTTCACAGACTGCATTTTTCATGCTGCACAAATACTGGTCTCAGATCACCTCACCATAGCAATGAGTTTCAGCAGCCAGCTTACCCCACACTGCCTTATTCTCAAAAGACAAAACCCAATAGCCCACTTCTTTGACAGCATATGAAGGATGTCATGGTATATTTCACAGAGTCATAGAATGGTAAGGTTGGAAGAGACCTCAAGGATCAGCCAGTTCCAACCCCCTGCCATAGGCAGGGACACCTCCCACTAGCACAGCTCACTCAAGGCCTCCTCCAACCTGGCCTTCAACACCTCCAGGGAGGGAGCAGCCACAACCTCCCTGGGCAACCTGTGCCAGTGTCTCACCACCCTCACTGCAAACAACTTCCTCCTAACATCCANCTCCAACAGTTCCATGTCCTTCCTGTGCTGGGGGCTCCAGAACTGCACACAGGTGGGGTCTGAGAAGAGCAGAGCAAAGGGGCAGAATCCCCTCCCTTGCCCTGCTGCCCACACTGCTCTTGCTGCAGCCCAGCACACAGTTGCTGTCTGGGCCAGTTCCTGTTCCTCAGGGCTGCTCTCAGCCATTCCCCACCCAGCCTGGAGCTGTGCTTGGCATTGTGCCTACCCAGGTGCAGGACCTTACACTTGGCCTTGTTGAATGTCATGAGGTTGGCCTGGGCACAGCTCTGCAGCCTGCCCAGGTCCCTCTGGATGGATCCCTGCCCTCTAGCAAGTGACTGTGCCACATAGCTTGGTGCCATCTGCACACTTGCTGAGGCTGCACTGATTCCTCTGTCCATGGCACTGACAAAGATGTTAAACAGCACTGGTGCCAGCACTGACCCCTGAGGGAGCCACTGGTCACTGGTCTCCAAATTTCAATTGCTCTGACATATTCCTTCCCAAGTGAAAGTCTTCAGCTCTCTCTGTAATCTCCACCACTGAAAATGGAACTTTGCATTCTGCATTACATAAGTACTGGGTTAAAAAAACAACTCAGGGAGAAAGTTTCTGTAATGTCCTAGGTCAGTTTGTTCCTTGAAAGACAGTAAAGCTTTTTATCTTTGGAATGGATATCTAAAATTAAAGTTCACCCTTCCTACAGTTCTCTGCTGGTTTTATTCCAAATGCAGCAGCAAATGTATTGACACACTCCCTGTAGAGCTGATATTAGCTGGGGGCATGAGAAGAAAACTCAGCTGGCTCTAAGCCAAGATGTTAGTTGTCATTTTATGAGGGGTTCTGCTGTTGAGGAATATGTACTAAAGGTTTCCTTTGGTGTCCAGCCATCAGAGAATATAGATCCTATAACCCCATGCAGGATGTTTTAGTATCTTTAGGCAAATTTATCTTTCTTTTTTTTTTTTTTTTTTTCTCTGGGGGATCTTGATTTTTTCCNTTTTTTTTTTTTTTTTTGACTCTGGAGGATCTTGATTTAGTCCCCAGCAAGATACCAGCCATCATATACACATTTACTCCAAGAGAAAATTCTTGTCTTCATTTTCTCCTACTTTCTTCTTTTTAAAAAGGCTTTCTCCACTAGCACAAACATAATCATAGAATCATAGAATGGTCTGGGTTGGAAGGGACCTCCAAAGGTCATCCAGTCAAGCTCCTCTGCAGTCAGCAGGGACAACCTCAACTAGATCAGGTTGCCCAAAGCCCTGTCAAGCCTCACTTTGAATGTCTCTAGGGATGGGACCTCAATCACCAACCTGGGAAACCTGTTCCAGGGTTGTGCTACCTTCATGATAAAAGAACTCGTTCTAACATCCAATCTAAATCTGCTTTTCTCTAGTTTGAAGCCAGTGCCTCTTGTCCTGTCACTGCAGGC
>VWYK01009141.1:0-10058 GCA_013399775.1 Semnornis frantzii | reverse complement strand
AAAAAGCTGCAGGCATAATTCTTAGCCCTTAGAGTTACAACTGCTTGTAGATAGAAGTATATGAGGACAACAAAGCCTGATGGTAGATGGAGTAGTACTAACTAGTATTACTCATGTAGTTAGTGCTGCTTCTGCAAAGACAGTTGTGCCTTGCTAATCTGCTAGGGGTTTTGATTGCAGTAATAGCATAGCAGATTAAATTTTAATAAGGTTCTAATTTACATACACTTGTGAAAGGTGTAATTGAAGGTTCCTCACAGCGGGCTATTAAATAAAGAAGCCATGATGTGAGAGGTAAAATACTTTTATGGCTCACAAAAATCTCTGAGAGGAAATGACAGAAATAAATGTGAAGATATGGGAGGATTAATGATTTGTCTTAAATCAGGAGCTGTTTGATATTTTCCATTAATCTGCAGAGTTTGATTTCAAAAGTAGGAGTATTTACTGAAGATTCAGAACTGTGTAGCCAAATACAGAAATACCAAAGAGGTCATGAGAGAAGCAAGCTGTGTGAGAGAACAGCAGGGTGAGGAGAAACTTCATTGTTAGTATATGCAAAACAGTGTGGTTTGGAGGCAGAAAATAAGATTCCATTTATATGTGTCAGGAGTTTCTAAATTAACAGTATTAATTAACAACAAAAAATGGGCATCGCTGCAGTTTGCTCAAGTATCATTACCCAGTTCACAACTCTGATCAGAAGTGGGGAAAAAAGGCATCAAGAAGTGTCAATCTCTACAAATTCCTTAATTCTTCTGTTCAAAGAAGTTATTAACTATCAATTAGTTTAAAAAAAAAATCAGTCACAGTATTGTAGAGGATTTGATATTAAGGCTATGGCTGAGTTTTTCAAGGGAGTGAGAAGATTGGAACGATTTATCCAAGGGAATGTACTGAAGCTGTGGGGTTTCTTTTTTTTTAGGCAGAGGGGAATTGAGAAATTTTCCCTGCTTCCACTCAATATATTTGTGTTTCTCTCCATACATGTATAGATGTAACTGCCTGTCTGTCAGTGTTAAACTATTTCTCTTGAATACACAGCACCAACTTAAACTCCTTGCTTTATTTGCCTCGAACTGATAGCTTGAACTTTGCTTTTTCTCACCAGAGAAGGCTGCTCAAATAAATTGATATTCTTTGGAGTGAGGTGTTCTCAGTCTTCTGTCGTAGAAATGAACGTTGTAATTTCTGGGCTTTGGAGTCATCTTCTGGCTGTTTGATGTAATGAACTCTTTTACACAAAATGAAACAGTCCACAGCAGGAGGAGAATGAGAGGAACTCCTGCATCAGTATATTGAGTATGGATATGGCTTGGAGCATGGGGAAAGAAAGCATGGGCTTGGAGCATGGATGAAAATTGATGTTTGATGAGAAGCTGCCTTAGGCCAATCTCTCAAGCATATATATAGTGAGGGTATATGGCAGAGGAGCATGAGCATCCTTTTTAGGGTGAAGCCATCTTTCAGATTAACTCTTTTAGTATCAGCACTGTGTAATAGACCATAGAAAATGGGAAGAGACACTGAGGTTGCTTCACTGGTAGCACTTCGGCTAAATGCTCTATTACAGCAGCTTGTCCAGCACTACCCAGTAACCACCTCCGAAGTAATGGCTGCGGAGTGGCTGAAATCAAAGTTAACAGCTGTATCTCTGTGATGTGTACCCAGGAGAGCCAATGGCATCCTGGCCTGCATCAGGAACAGTGTGGGCAGCAGGACAAGGGAGGTTATTCTGCCCCTGTACTCAGCACTGCTCAGGCCACACTTTGAGTGCTGTGTCCAGTTCTGGGCCCCTCAATTCAAGAGAGATGTTGAGGTGCTGGAAGGTGTCCAGAGAAGGGCAGCAAGGCTGGGGAGGGGCCTGGAGCACAGCCCTGTGAGGAGAGGCTGAGGGAGCTGGGGGTGTGCAGCCTGCACAAGAGGAGGCTCATGGCAGACCTCATTGCTCTCTGCAGCTACCTGAAGGGAGGCTGTAGCCAGCTGGGGTTGGGCTCTTCTCCCAGGCAACCAGCAACAGAGCAAGGGGACACAGTCTCAAGTTGTGCCAGGGGAGGTGTAGGTTGGATGCTAGGAGGAATTTCTTGCCAGAGAGAGTGATTGGCATTGGAATGGGCTGCCCAGGGAGGTGGTGGAACTGCCATCCCTGGAGGTGTTGAAGCAAAGCCTGGATGGGGCACTTAGTGCTATGGTTTGGATTGACTGGGGCTGGGTGCTAGGTTGGGTTGGATGAGCTTGAAGGTCTCTTACAACTTGGCTGATTCTAATGTGATACTGTTCATGATTTGAGAACCCAGAATCTTTTACCTTCAGGCACACTGAGGGAGGTGCTGTGGATTCAGATAGGTTGTCTGCCAGATCAGCTGTACCAGATAAGCAGGGTCACTATTGAAGAGCCATTGTTGGTGGCTGACAGCAGTTTTCCACAAAACATTCTGGTTATCATAAGGCAAAAGGCCACTCTCTGTAATGATTTTGGCACAGGCCTTCAACTATTTAATAAAAAATAATTTAAAAATTGTAATTTCATGTCATTTCTGGTTTGATACTGTGTGTGAACTTAAGTAGTTGAGCCAGCTCTTGTAAAAATGGCTTGCAGAGTCAGCTTTTCAGTAAAAAAAGGAAATGCTTAACTTGTTAAATCTTGCTCAGCCACTAGCCACCAGCCTGTGCAGAAATGCTTAGAGAGGTCTTTTACACTCAGCTGGCTCTGCCTTTTTGTTGATATTAAAGGAGAAGGCTGTGACTGGCAAAACTTCTCCAACTGTAATTCCACCTAAGAACAAAACCAAAAATACAAACTCTCAGGAAGGAGGGCTTTACAAAAATTGTGTCATTTCTGGGGAGGAAACTCTCACTTCTGTGCCTCACAGCTTGCCTGCTGTGGCAATTGTCAGGCTCTGCTGGTAATACAAGACAGTGGTATTAATTACATCTTAATACTCAGCAACCTGCTCTAGTTAATTCTGCCGTAGGCAACCTCAAATGTTCTATGATTATCATAGAATGGTAAGGTTGGAAGGGACCTCAAGGATCATCCAGTTCCAACCCTCTGCCATAGGCAGGGACCCCTCCCACTAGCACAGGTCACTCAAGGCCTCATCCAACCTGGCCTTGAGCACCTTCAGGAGGGAGCAGCCACAACCTCCCTGGGCAACCTGTGCCAGTGTCTCACCACCCTCACTGCAAACAACTTCCTCCTAACATTTAGTCTAAATCTTCCCTCTGCCACTTCAAACCCACTGCCCCTTGTCCTGTCATTACAAGACCTTGCAAATAATCTCTCCCCAGCCTTCCTGTAGCCCTCTTAAGATCCTGGAAGGCTACTCTAAGGTCTCCTGGAAGCCTTCTCTTGTCCAGGCTGCAGAGCCCCAACTCTCTCAGCCTGTCCTCACAGCAGAGCTGCTGCAGCCCTCTCAGCATCTTCATGGCCTCCTCTGAACCTGCTCCAACAGTTCCATGTCCTTCCTGTGCTGGGGCCTTCAGAACTGCACACAGGACTCCAGCTGGGGTCTGAGGAGAGCAGAGTAAAGGTTCAGAATCCCCTCCCTTGCCCTGCTGCCCACACTGCTCTTGCTGCAGCCCAGCACACAGTTGCTGTCTGAGCTGCACTCACACTGCAGGCTCATGTTAAGCTTTTCATCACCCCAGACGCCCAGGGCCTTTTCCTCAAGGCTGCTCTCAGCCATTCCCCACCCAGCCTGGAGTTGTGCTTGGGATTGTGCCTACCCAGGTGCAGGACCTTATATGGTCTTCAGAGCAGGAGGAAAAAAAAATATCTTAGAAATGATTTGGAAGAAGTGATAGATGACCTAGACTGCTGCAGAGTTTCTGGCTTTGCAGCCTGATCTGAATTTGCTCTTGTGAAAATACATCCAGAATGGTACAAGAAGTCCTCTGGGTTGCATGGATCTACAGTGCAGCTGAAGAATGGCTTTACGTGGCAGAGTACACATGCACATCATTCACAGACCAGATGAGCTGATGTTGTTCCATAAAGATTCAAGACTGTTGTACTCTGGAAGCTTCAGATGTGGCTGCCCACTTGAAACAACATTGTCTGCATCCCCAGGCAAGACCACAGAATGCTTCCTGTGGCTCTGGCTAGCATGAGTGGCCTGGTAAAAATAATCTGAGTTGCAAAGGAGTTAACAATTTTTGTTTCCCAAGGGAATGAACTTCAACCAAATCTATCTTCAGCATGATAGAGAGAGAGGTTCTGTACAGTTCAGTCTAAAAATGACACCTACCAGCTATGATGTTTCCAGTAGGGGAAAGCTGAATATTAGGGATTATTTGTGGCTAGCCTGTCTAGTGAGTCTTATCCATTCTACTTCTAACTATAAAAAAGATTTTATTCATCAAGGAAAAGATAAAAGTTTTTATTAACAATAAGAAAGATTTTTTTTTATTTGGTTTGTGAGGTTTCTGGGTTGTTTTTTCTGACTGGAGGAGACTAGGGTCTCTATTCCATACCTGAGATGCATGTCTTTAAGCTCTGGAGAGGTTTGTGTTCCTCCTGTACAGACATCTGTCAGATCCTCAGGAAAGGTCATGTAGACCTTCATTACTCCAATATTTAAAGGCACTGGCAGGATTCATGAAGCAAAATCATTACAGTACTGATATTAAGTCAAAGAAGAAAAGGAACACTTAGGGCTTCTCAGTCCTTCCCTGGTGCTTTGCATACCAAACTCTGTTGCAGCTGAGGTAGATGGGATTGATTCTTAGCACCTACCATATTTGATAGGTTCTTGAAGCACTAGCACATTACAGGCTGTCTTCTGGTAAATTCGAGGTTCCCTCTGACTTCACTTATGCATTAGGGATCTGCTCAGTGTTGCCAAAAGAATTCTCTTGGAAGCTGTGGGCCATCCCTTTGCATCTCTGCTGGTTTGGTTAGTGCAGCAGAGTGTATGATATTTGGAGTGGCTTTCTTGTGGTGGATCAGTAGGCATGGGACACTTTCTTGTCATTGTCTTGTGACCCAGGCATGGGACACCTTGATGACTGCATAGTTTTGTGGCCTGAAAACTTTCTTCATTCTGAACTGCTGACAGCATGTGCTCTCTGCCTAGACATTAAGAGGTTTCCCTTGGGAAGCAGCCACTTAATGATCAGTGTGTCCTAGGGCAGTAGTTGATAAGAGGTTGCATGTGGAGGAACTTATTGGTAGAGGAAAATCCTCCTTGCTTTGAGTACTGTCAGACTCTTGCCCTGTCACAGGAAATAGTCTTTCATTGTTGCTGGGAATACATTAAAAAGCAAAGCCATATGTGTGTGGAAACAGTCTAAATGGGTCAGCTTCTGTGTCTTTTCAGAAATGTAAGCACTTTCCCCTAGCTCAGTGCCTGCATGTGGGGCATTGGCTACCAAAGCTGATTTTTAAGCATGAATGTAGCATCCAGCCTTTTTGATGTGGTAAGAAGCAAATGCTTCACTTTTTCAGAGTTCCAAACCATATGTTTGTAGTAGATACCTTAGTCCATCCTTGATTGTAGTGAGCTTCTTTACTCACAGTTAGGCATTTTTCCTTTGAAACCTTCTCTATTATCAGAGAAAGAATCTTTTCGGGGGTGGGGGAGGGGGGTGTGTGTGGAAATTAACTTTCAAAATCACATCCTTATCTTTTGACTTAATAAATGGAGACAGCTGGAAAAGAAAACCATAAGAGCTGTGTGATGCAGTCATAAAATGTGGTGGATGTTGATTTGCTGGTCTGGTTTTTGGATGGGTTTTGTTCTGAAGCATGTGAACTAGAGCACCAGGGATGCTGCTTGATGGTGACCTTCTAGAAGGCTGAGAAAGCCTTTGAAGGACAAATTCCTTTCTACCTGTTTTATGCCTCTTTTTTCAGGAATTCATAAGCTCATGTTGCAACACTTTCAAATGTCCACTGTGGGAGGTTTGTATTTTTTAACCTTGGTTTCCCACCTTCCTCCAAAGCCTGACTTGCAGCACAAAGGTTTTCTCACATTCCTATATTTTTTTCTGACTTGCAACTTGCCTTTTTGCAGGTTAGCAGTTTATGTTAATTGTCAAGGTGTTTTTGTCCATTTAGATCCCAAGGCACATCTGTTAGCCTTATTTTTAGGGTTCTTGGCTATCTCTAAGGTTGAGTTGCAGACAAAATGATAGATGGCTTTGATTTTGCGTCGGAACATGAGTAACCCTTTGGACACGGCTGTTGAAAGGATTCTGGAGAAGCCTGATCCACCTGTACTTGAGAACAGTACTTTGATTCAAAAGGCATACTTCAGAAAAATGTATTGTGTCAAGGACATTTATTTCTGTAAGACTGTTGGGAATGTTCAAATATCTGAAGCCTTAAAGAAAGAAAATGTGTGGTCAGTGCAGAGTTATAGCCCTTGGAACATGCAGACATTTTAGGATGCCTAAAACAGACAATGAAACATTTGAGTATATAATGATAATAATCAGGTTGTTGTTCAGATTGGTGGTTTGGGGTTCTTTGATTTTGGGTTTTTTTTTTTTCCTTAATAGAATTTTGTAACTGGTACATGGTGTTCTCACTGTAGTCTATATTAATTTGGGGTTAGAATTATGCAAGCTTTGGAGAGAAGATTGAATAAGTGACATGCAGATATATTTAAGAACTATAAAATCATAGCTTCATTTGGAGATTTAATTGGACAAAATGATGCTAATTACTGATATGTAATATTTTTTTCTTTTGTAACATGTGCTGTGGGGCTTGTTATAGAGATGTAATTACAGTTGAGTGCTTCACATTCACTTGATATCCAAAGTTGGTGAAAGTTTCTACTAAAACTACAAGTACTGTGGTTGTCCTGTGTTGACAAAGCACAAGTGTTTCTAATGTTATTATGTTATGATGTTATGCTTTTAAGAGGGTATTTTGCAACTAGAAAATCCTCTAGGGAGATGAATTTGTCTGTTAAAAATAATTAGCCAGTGTATGAATTGGGCAGGTGAGTGAATTTGCATCCAGTTTGATTCTCATCCCAGGCCAGTACAAGCCACAGGTTGGTATCTCCAGTATAGGGTCCTGCATCTGGGTCGAGGCAATCCCAAGCACCAATCCAGGCTGGGCAGTGCCTGGCTGGAGAGCAGCCCTGAGGAGAGGGACTTGGGGATACTGGTGGATGAGAAGCACAACATGAGCCAGCAGTGTGCACTTGCAGCCCAGAGAGCAACCAGAGCCTGGGCTGCAGCAGGAGAAATGTGGGCAGCAGGGTGAGGGAGGTGATTCTGCCCCTCTGCTGTGGTCTGCTGAAACCCCACCGGGAGTACTGCATCCAGTTCTGGAGCCCCTGGGACAAGAAGGATATGAATCTGCTGGAAGGTGTCCAGAGAAGGGCCACGAGGATGCTCGGAGGGCTGGAGCACTTCTTCTATGAGGAGAGACTGGAGAAGTTGGGGCTGTTCAGTCTGGAGAGGAGAAGGCTCTGAGGTGACCTTCTTGTGACCTTTCAGTATCTTAAGGGGGCTACAAGAAAGCTGGGGAGAGACATTTTAGGCTGTCAGGTGGTGATAGGACAGGGGGGAATGGAGCTGAGGTAGAAATGGGTAGATTCAGACTGATGTTAGGAAGAAGTTCTTCATCACGAGGGTGATGAGAACCTGGAAGGGGTTGCCCAGGATGGTGATGGAAGCCTCCTCTCTGTGGCTATTTAAGGCCAGGCTGAATGAGGCTCTGGGCAGCCTGATCTAGTGTGAGGTGTCCCTGCCCATGGCAGGGGAGTTGGAACTGGGTGCTCCTTGTGGTCCCTTCCAGCCCTGACTGATTCTCTGATTCTGTGTGCTCGTGCATTACAAACCTCGTCTTCAGAGCTGGGGTTAATACTACCACAGATGAATGAGGAATCAATTGACAGCAAAGCTCTCTGAAGGATGTGTTGTGTGTCCTAACCGCTGTCACAAGGAAATGCTTGCTCGGTTCTCCCATTTGAGACCCTTGATACCCTTTTTCTAGTTGTTAGGCTTAACACTTTTCAAATATTTTAAAGGTAGGAATGCTAATAAAATGTGTAATGTGCTTATTTATGTAAGCAGGAGCTCATCATTGTGCACCTAAGCAAGAAACCCTGCATTTAATAGCAGCTTAATTTTAAAGTAAAAGACAGAAACTCATAGCAAAATTAAGAGGATAATAAAGGAATTTTGATTTGACCAGTGAAGAATGTAAAGACAATAAATATTAGGTTCATTTGTAATAAGTAGCATAATTTAAAGAGCTAAGGGTATAAGGAGAAGGTAAAATTTGCTGTGGGAGTTTTGAATTCCTTACATCACAAATCAAAACACAAACTACTTCCAAACATATGGGATTGTTTTTTAGTGTTGTTTTTGCATTTTGTAAAGCTTCCCCAGCAGAGAATTTCACTAAATGCATTTGTGTATAGCTAGGAGTTCAGAAAACACCTTTCTAAACAGAACTTTGTAGGCACTGCTAACATTTTTTTGCTTGTGCCTTTATTGTAATTCAAGGCAGAACTGTATTGAGAACAGTATAAACCTATAATCATGAGTGGGTTTGGGGGGGGCTTATTGTAACATTTTATTGAAAACAAAAAGGAACATGCCCAGGTTGAGAGAAAACAGTCATCTTTGGTGATAGGTGATGTGTGTGTGTGGAGTCCTGAAAGATTTCTGTGTGACCACTGACAGCTATCCTAAGTATAAACAGCATGTAGCAGCTCACAGCATTCAGAGTTCTTACCAAATAGAATTTTTAGAGCTTCTCTGCTGTCTGCAGAGCCTGGTCAGCAGTGTTGCCAAGGAAGAAAGCTATTTGGCTTCATCCTATTATTGCCTCAAAACTTGGAAGAAAGCAGTAACTAGAAATGAGGTTTAACAGGTGAAAAAGGCATGAGCAGCGAGCGGTTCCAGCAGCATGTGTGGCACTTACGTTCTGAGAGAGATCTGCTCAGCCTCCCAGCTGAGCCTTAAAAATTCAGCCACCAGATTAAAGGAAACCTTGAGTATTCTTGTCTGCAGTGACAGTCTTATTGCTGGAAATTACCAAATCACCATCCTAACACATAATTTATGTGGGCATCTTGGGAAGCAGTCTTTAAAGCACTACAGCTTTTTGGAAGGAGCCAGATTTAGCAAAGTAAAACCTGCTCTTGAAAAATCCACTAAGATTGTGTACAAAATAAGCTCTTCACTCATGATTTGGTCTACCCTCTGGTGTCAGGTGCCATGTTCACATGCAATCTTGTTTGTCCTTTCAATACACCTGTGTGTTTTACAAAAAATAAAGCATTTTTCCTAATGAAACACAGCTTAACACTTTCTTGCTTGCCAGGGTAGTTTGTTGGTTTGTGTGGGTTTGTTTGTTTGCTTTTCCCTTGGTAGTTATTAGAAAATCTCAAAGTGAGACTTTAAATTTTGTCATCCTCCTTTTTCTCTCCAATTGCAGACTGTGGGTACAGAGGTCTTGTCACAAACTGGGTTTTAAGAGCTTCTGTGATCACCACCACTTAGCTTTCTAGCATAGGTGCCATGAGGATGGAACTGGGGGAGATTTCAAAGTTCTTTTCCCAAGCCTGTGCTGGTTTTGGGAAGCAGTTGGATGGCTGCTGAAGAACAACAAACCCAAGCAAAAGGCAAGTGAAAAGTTGTGGCTAAAAAAGCCCCAAGAACAATGCTCCAGTCACATTGTATCTGCAGTAAACTCTGGGTTTTGCTCACATAATTCACCCACAATTATAGACAGACCTACAATTATAGACAGAGTTTCACTTCAAAACACTAAATAAAGTATTGTCAGTGGTGGAGAGTTAATATTTGGATTATTTTTTTATTAATACAGTTAATTTGGATATTTTTAATTAATACAGTTAACATGTGGGTGTTTTTTTANTAATTTTTAATTAATGCAGTTAGTATTTGGGTTTTTTATTAATACAGTTTGTACTTGGCTTATTTTTTATTAATACAGTTAATATTTGGATTTTTTTATTAATACAGCTAATATTTGGATCATTTTTCTATTAATACAGTTAATATTTGGATATTTTAAATCAATACAGTTAACATGTGGGGTTTTTTATTAATACAGTTAATAT
>VWYK01009129.1:0-11698 GCA_013399775.1 Semnornis frantzii | reverse complement strand
CAATTTGACCTACAATTATTCTAATACAAATGAAGGAGTAGGGGTATTTGTATGACAGGACTAAAAGCTTACCTTGATCTGATCAGCCATAACTGAGAACAGAATTTGGCCTAGAGCTACCACGTGTTCAAGTATAAAAATCTAGCTTTATCCTCACAAGCAGTCTGCACTGCACAGGCAAATGCAATCACATGTAGATTTGGCAAACACTGTACTACAGGAGAGAGAAATGTCCCAGAGCAGCTTGCAATACAAATTGTCACTGTTCAGGCTAATAGGAACAAGCACTTAGCAAAGTTGATGCAGAGAACTAGACTGATCTTTACATGGAAGCAGGTGACAGCAGCAACAGAGACATTTATGGAATTTGGAACACTACACAGAACAAGGGGACCGCAGTCCTCCCACTGTTGAGAGTGCCTTAGGCTGTACACAGAAGCATCAGGCTTTAATCTCCTCCATATTGCTCAGAACTGAGACCATAATCAGTATTAGATAAAGAGGCATCCTCATATTTATTTATCTTCTGGATGGCAGTGAAACACATGCCATCATTTGAAGTCTTACAAATCAGATGTGCTGGGGGTTTTGTGCATGTGTCACCAAGCATTAAAGACAAGGATCTCTCACTAATTTACTAAAAGCTATGCAAGGCTTTATAATCACATTTGTGGTGACCACTCCTTTTCCTCTTTGATGCTGCATCCCAGATAGTACCTAGAGTTCATCTGGCTGCTTTTCTCTCACAGCCAGTTACAAAAAGTAAGCCAGATCTTTCCTTCATTTCTTGCCCATGTTACACAGCCCTGTCCATTAATGTAGCTGAGTTTATACAGTAGAATAGAAGAGTCAGAGCATTTCTTACCACAAAAACCCGAAAAGATCATTACTCCTCCATGCCTGAATGAGAAATTGAAAAAGGATAGGAATAAGAGAGGAATGCATTGTTCATGGTTAGACAAAAGCACAAACAGAATGGCTAGAGGTCATAAATATTTGCATTTTTTAACAGGGTGCTGAGAAGCATTTTGCAGATAAAGCAGGCAAAGTTCATGCTTTGAGGAGTTAAAAATCCAAACATTACTTTTTGGCCAGCTGTTTAGGGTGATGTTGGGCTGTCCTTCAAGTTTCTCTAGAACAAAAAGATTCTTCTTAGCAACTGCTGGCATGATGGCTGATCCCTTCTTGATCTCTTCTTCTGCTCTCCTGACCTGGACTAGTGAATCCAGACAGGGGGCTGCAGATGCAGTATGAGAAAGCCCCACCACACTGTGAATGAGGTCTACAGACTGGAAAACTCCAAGTGTCCCCCATAACCCAGCTTGACAGGCTCACTTAGTGCAGAATGCTCCTCTCAAGCCAATATAGTAAAGCATACCTATGCTTTCAGGTCTGCTTCCCATTAAACAATTGCTACAACAGAAAACAATCTTGATCTAAAAAGACTCATGTGGTAGGTTTCTGCTAAGTCTGAGTAACTGAATCTCCCTCCAAAGTGGTGTCACTCCCAATGAAATTCTCTGGGACACACATGAAAACATTCCCAAGTTCATGTCAAGAGGCATTTCCTATTTCTTAACCTTTGTATTCACATCCCTTCTTGGACCTAAAGTTAAATTTAGTGGGTCCCTTTAGCTCAAGAACATATGAAAGGCTGCGATAGTTCAAAGAAAAAGTCCCATCTAGCCCTGTTGTGACTGCCCCTCATGGTCAGGAGCAGATGCATAGACAAGAACATGAGACAGTAAGCACATAACATGATTTTTCCTTCACAAGCTTCCAAGAGTCAGTGGTTCAGGGGTTGCCAGAGCTGGAGGAACCTTTAGATCACTTGGACTAATGTGGTTAGTGACTGATCTGTGAAATTGGTAAGTTTAGTACTAGAGTAAGGATCAGATCTAGCATTATTCACCATGACTGTATGTATTTTAATTGACATAAGCATTTTCTGCCTGATCTGTGGGCTGTGAACACCAACTGCAGAGGCTGCATTTCTCTGCCCAATATAAGTGAATAGGTAGCGAGCTCACCCTGACACCTTTACTTTGAGGTAGTCCACGATCTTTCTTGCTTACAAAACTTGCAGACCTGTAGCACAGGAGCTTTAATCACACATGCTGTTAATGAGCAACTCAAGCACCTGACACAACAGCCTACGTGGCAGTTATGAACAGCCATGACTCTTGGATCTTCGTTCCATGTCTCAAGGATGTGGTAATTGGCGCACTCACAATCAAAAGGGAGCACAGAGTTACCAATGTAGTATTTGGGTCACAAGACAGATTGCAAAATGGAGGAATAGCATTAGCTGTCCTCCAAATCTGTTCCCTTCACTGTGGACAGCCCATGTGTGTGGGACTTCCATAAGTACTTCTGCTGTCAGTTTAAGTGTAGTAAAGGTTTTGTTTGTCTCAGATTAATCTTAAACTTGGAACAAGGAGAATAAATTGCACTTTTCTTTTACCCTATTTTGTTGTGTCATGATGCCATGTACACTTACCAAGTCTGGTAACACTTAGCATGGTTCCTTTCTCCTGACACTTCAGCAAGGAACCTTTTGAGAAGAAAACCCAACCCAGATACCCCCAGAGTGGAAGCATTAATGCTTTCCAGCTACACACAGTTCCAGGTGATGTGCACTGCTTAGGTGCCCAGAAGTCACTCACTCACAGTTGGCTCTAATAAACTTTGATAGATCTTAGTGTCACCTTAGACATTTGTGATGCTTTCCTTAGCACATGCTGCCTCCAGAAAGAAAAATGTCTTCCATTAGTTGACACAGAGGACACAAAATAGGTGATAATGACAAATCTTGAGAATGTCTCTTTCTGTCACAATCTCTGAGTAAGGACAAGTGTGGCAAATACATATTAACTCTAACTTCACAGTAAATTCTGTTATAAGAGAACAGAGAAATTAACTCTACTCTGCCCTGGTGAGACTTCATCTTGAATACTGCATTCAGTTTTGGGCTCCCCAGTTTAAGAGAGACAGGGATCTGCTGGAGCAGGTCCAGCGGAAGGCTACAAGAATGATTAGAGGACTGGAACACTGCCTTATGAGGAGAGGCTGAGGGACCTGGGGCTTTCTAGTCTGGAGAAGAGAAGACTGAGAGGGGATTTAATAAATGTTTATAAATATCTGAGGGCTGGGGGTCAGAAGTGGTGGTGGGGAAACAGGCTCTGCTCACTTGCTCCCTGTGATAGGAAAGGAGCAATGGATGTAAGTTGCAACACAAGAGGTCTCACCTCAACACAAGGGGGAACTTCTTTACTGTAAGGGTCACAGACACTGGATCAGGCTCCCCAGAGAGGCTGTGAAGACTCCGGCTCTGGAGAATTTCAAGCCATGTCTGGATGCATTCCTCTGAGACCTGAGCTAGATTGTATGGTCCTGCTCTAGCAGAGGGGTTGGACTTGATGATCTCTTTGGGTCCCTTCCAACCCCTTGTCGTGGTAGGCCTAAATAGGCCAAAATAGGCTTTTACATGTCCTGGCCTGCCCAGACATGTTTGTCTGCTCTCCCTCCTTCTGTTTTGGGGAGAAGCAACTGTGGGAAATAAGACAAAAATAATCTGGAGCCACTGAGTCTGGGGACTGTGGCCTGCCCAGACTTGTTTTGAACCCTGTGGTAAACAAGGTACACACAGCTGCCTTGTGCAAGGCTGTGCTCTGCCCAGATTTGGGTAAAGCAAGCCTATGGCTTCACCTGATATGGTCAAGCTTGGCTAACTGCCATTTTGATTGGCTATTCTGTGTCCAAAGGCCCATTAGTCTTGGGCTGTATAAAAGCAGATAAGCAGGGAGCACAACATGTGATCTGCTATTACATGGGTGCTTTCCCATCATATCCAGGTGCTCTGCTATCTCTGCTCCTACTACCTTATCTCCTGAGTTGTGTGGAACTCCAGCGACCAGGATCAGGCTCTGATGCCTCCACGAGTTTGGCCTGCACAGCCTGCGTGATGCCGTGCCGAGACTGCACACCGCAAGACATCTTGCCTGCACCTGAAAGCCTCCTGCCAAGACAGGAACTCCTGGAGATAACACAGATCATCCAGAGAGTCAGGACCAGGTCAGAGATAATCTGCCTCCTTTCTCCAGCACCCAAAAGCCTGGGGAAACTTCAAAGCCTCTAATGGCATTGAGCCCACCAGCAGCGACCGTGCCATGTGCTTTGGGTACTGTCCCATAATGTTTTGTGAGTAAATACTTCAAGCCTCGTGTAATCACTACTTGCCTTCTGCCATAAGCAGAAAGGAGCTTCCTGAGTCCATCTAGTGGCTAAGCAGGATAATCAACCACAAGCGGTGTAAGTGACTGCTAAAATCTTCTCTTCCAGTAAAAGTATTTGCTTATGCTGGTTACCTTTTAAAGTGTTCCAGTTTTGCTTGTTCCCTGTATGCATCAATTTCCAAACCGTGCATTTTGAACCTTGTATATAAGTTTTCTGGTGAGATTTAATGTTAATAAACAAATTTTCATAGTTATTAACAATCTCTGCCTGGATATCAAAATTAATCCAGATTAATTTTGAATCATTTTGTCACACCCCTGACATCCTGTGAACTTTTACCTTTTTTTTTACTTGCCATCTAACTTCACCCATGTGTTGGAAGTACTGAGATGAACTTAACATTCCTGAATTGTTTTGAATCTATATTCTCATAAATGTTTATACTTAGTATGAATCCAAGACAGTGTCTCCACCTAAATATAGCATTCTGATTTGTGGCTTTGCAAACATGAGATGAGAAGTCAGACCATTACAAACTACATACAGCAAGTGTGTGTAATTATGATCATTAAAATACTCTAAGTGGAAAATTTTTCATTACCCTAGGCTACAAGAGAAGCAGGACAGACACTCCCTGGATCCTGGCTGCAAGCAACTTTTACCCAGACCATGTGATCCTGTATACTAGCATCTTGCTCAGACTCTCAGGGAGTTTCTTGTAGCCCTGAAGCTAGAACCCACCCATGCAGAACTGGGACAGATGCACGGCCACTTACTTGTAAAATTACTCTGTGGGTTACTGGCAGGCTGATGGGGGAGCTTTGGTCCAGACTTACAAGTGTCAGAGCTGGAATTTGAAAAATGCTGCAGAAAAGCTCTAAGCAGGACATAGTCTTCTTAGAGTCCTAGTCTTCCAAGACTTTCTTGTTAGAAAAAAATTCCTTGACTGCAGCCTGGGTATTTCCTGTTGCTACTCACTGGATTCAGCCTACAAGCAGGATCCTCTGGAAGCAGAAGTAAAAATGAAAACATCACTGCCCCATAATTGCCATCTGTCTGATGTTCTGCAGCTGCCTTCGTTAGAATGGACGTTTTACTTTCTTTCTGCTACTGTCTGGTTTATTTTTAACAGCATAAATCCGCAGTACACATTTTCACTCCCACACATTTACACTTTTTCCTTTTCCTCTCCAAACACCTTCATGTTGTTTCCCAAAGATCCCGGTATGACTGTGCCCTGCAGAATGAGGGGGACCACAATCCTTCTCACTTCTCCTCTGAGTGAAAACACAGCAGGAAGAACTCCTGCAGTAATGTTTATTCAGCTGTGAAACAGCCTTTCAAAGGAAGTAGCAGAATTGCTAACACCTGAGTCATTTTTATCACAGTGACCCAAAGCTCTGCATAATGTACCTCCTCCACTACAGCAGAGCCAATCCTGTACTTCCAGAAACCTCTACCCCAATGCTTCTTTGTTTGAAGAATGCAAAATAAAATAGATAGCAATAAAATAAAAGCTGATCATTGATTCTTCTCACTAGGCAATAAATTCATTGTGAGGCTTCTGATTCTTGTCCCATTTCAACCCATGTTGCAAGGAAATGTGTTCAGTTTGTCTTTCCCCTTGACAGGTGACTGTGCAGGAAATAGACACCAGAGAACACGTACCTACAGAAGGTCTGAGAGTAATGAAGTGACTAGAATTTAACAGGTTTAATTTAAACCTCCAATACACTTTCCCTTTAGGTACTTAATTATAAACCCAGTCTTCTTGGTAAATTACTCTCTCATTTGTCAGGATGGCAGATAATGTTTTTAATCTATTTACTCATTTCATTGGTCCAGGTACGTAGCCACAGGAAACATATTTACAATTACAGTTCTAGTATGTGTTTACTACAGCACTTCTGCTGGCCTGGAGCAGAAGAGGAGACAAAAGATGGCAGATAAGGAATCAAATTCAGATGGCTTCATAATGCCCCTTGCCTGACATTTTGTCATGGTCTCACCCACTCTCTACGCAAACATAAGAGTAACCCAAAGAAGTGTGCACTCACTGACTGGTCTGCCTGTAAAAGAAGGTCCTGCTTGTGTTCCTGGGTTGATAGCACTTCAATGGAACACATTTTAATGACCTATATGCTAAATGTTTTCATTAATTTCCTCTTGGTATAAGTGTAGAAACTTTAGATTACATCTAATGTTTTCAATTCATATCTTCAGAGTAAGAAAAATCACCCTACCCTGCACTTGCTGAACTAATTCAGGCTCCAAATGGTTAACCTATTCTTAAAGGAAAAAAAAAAAAAAAAGGCATTTTTCCTTCTGGGCTTCCTCACTACAGCTGAAACTGAAAACAGAAGTGCTGGAATACCGCAATAAAGGCAGCTCTTACTGTATTTCTGAACTGACTAAAAGAGAGAGGATGATCGAAAAACCCTGCGAGAGATAATAAAAGACAAGAACTTGAAAACTGAATTCTGATGTGGCCACCAGAAATATCACTTTCAGAAGCAAAAGTACTTGCAAGTGCATCCCTAGAGACTGGACTGCCAAGCCCTGGCCCAACAGCTCTGTTCTTTTTTCAGGCTAGATTATGCAATAATCTTCTCTGAATTCATGGCAGGAAAACAGCAGCAGTGGCTTTTGTCAAGCACCAAGCCATCACAAAAAGCCAGGAATTACCATATTAGATTAGACTATGCACACTATCAAGTTCCCCTCAGCAGCCATTAGCCCCAGATGCTGCCGAGGAAGCCAAGACAGTTCTAGTGTATCATATTCCCCAGGAGACCTTGCCCCTCTGTTTCTTCATAGTTAGCACTTGGATAAAGCACTGAAACATCAGAGGACTGCCTTCTTCTCTGCTCCAGAGAGCTCAGAGGAAAGGCATATAACTTGGCCCCTAACTGGTAGGTCTCTGGATCCTTTCAGAGTAAGTCAGAGTTAGCTCTAGTCCTAAGGACATTTCATTTGTAAATGCTTTTAATAAAGCAATGTAAGCCACCCACATTCCTCTGGGACAGTCTGGGTTTGTGTTTCTGAGCTCTTTAAACACTTCAGTATACTTTTAAATGTCGTATCAGGCCATAAGTGATATTTTGCATGGTGATGTAATTATTTTTTTAACAAAAAGGAATCATCATCCAACAGAATTTTTGCTGTGAACACACATAACAGTATCCCCAGCTAAAATGTTTATGCAAAAGGAGTACACAGCCCAGTTTCTTCGCTATTACCTTTTGAGAGGCAGCAAGGCAGCCTCAGGCAGGCCTCTGTCTCCTTGGGAATGTCACTGGGGAGCTGTACCACTTCAGACTTCTTCAAAATGGGAAAGCATTTCAAAACCAACCACACACTTTAATTACTGGCAATTAGAAATTCCTAGGTTTGTGTGTTTACAGCTGAAAAATGTTAATGTGTGCCAGTTGTGTCAGAAAGTTTGATTAAGCTCTTTAAAGTGAACTTGAAAAACTTAAAACACTCCAAACACACTATGATCAGAGTATCTTGGGGGGCTCTCCAAAGTGACATGTAGAAGTCAGAACTGCTTTAATAGTCTCCTCAGTATTCCCAGTGGACCACAGCTTGCCTTGCAAAGACACACACCCAACAGAATTGGCAGAAGGGATTTCTATCTGGCAGTTTTACAAAGACTAAGCAGACTCCTAATCACATCTAAGGTCACTATCTGAATGGTAAACTGGAGTTAAACCTGTGGTTCAAATTATCATAGCTGGTGTGCAGCAGAGTGTGAGAGCAGCTCCGAAATGAGCTAAAGGTGAGGCTGTGTGGGATAGCTTCTTTCTCAGCGTACAGCAGAGCTGTGTTAGATTTTTTTAAAAAGACCAAAAGAAACAGCATGAATAAGAAAGTGATGTTAGACTAAGTCCATAAGCAAAATACAAAGAGAACAAAGGATACTTTTCCTGGCCTACCACAAGATGATATTTCCATAGATACGTAAGGCTGCTGATGAATGCTTGCTACAGAGCTCTCCATGTGTCATAAAATATGAGCAATAAAATAAAGCCAAAGAATTGAAAAGACAAATGACAAGCCTCTGTGCATCATTAATGAATGATGAGGGTAGAAAGGCAGAAGATAACCCTCCATGCATATAATAATGATGTCTTTGACTGGTGGTGCTTCTCTATGCCTGCACGTTTAATAAGATGTGTTAGAATTAAAAATTTAAAAATCAAGTCCATGTGCTCCATAAAATATGAGGAAAGAAACAACTCTAGCCGAAGTTAAGATCTTACCATTATATGTCCTATTAAAGAGTGAGATGTGTTGATTTATGCAAATACTCATAAATGAAGCAAGACAGGATGCTACCAGTGGCAGCAAAACAAGTTACAGGGTCAGTAATCTCATGTCTCCTTAAAGGAAGAATTGTCACACTTAGCAAAGAGTTGGTAGTCCACAGGAAACTATCGTCATTGCATCAACTGACATTTGCTCAGCTGTTTTATACCTGAGGCTGCCCCAGGCACCAGGTTAACTAGCAGGGTACTGTATTTTTTTTCCATAATACCATGCATTAGGAGACTGCAGGAGTTCACATGCTGCTTGTAACAGTGTCCGTGGCAAAGGAACTGAACACACTGTTTAATGAGCAAACCTACATGGAACAGCCCTTTTGGTATCATTGACACTTCCTAGGGGAGAAATGAAAGCACTAAGAGTGACAATTTCCTCTTTCCACATCTTTAGGAAGTGTTTTTATGCTCTATTCTCTATTCCACTGAAATACAACCTGATGATGTCTAATCCAACATGCCTTTACTGAGAGTCAAAGCTGTATTTCAAACTTTTTTTTCAGGATTAATGGCACCACAGGATTGGGTGGACATGAGCCAGCAATGCACACTTACAGCCCAGAGGGCCATGACCATCCTGGGCAGCATCAAAAGAAGCAGGACCAACAAATGGAGAGAGGTGATTTTGCCGCTCTGCTCTGGTGAGACCTCACCTGGAGTAGTGTCAAGCTACATGGCGCTCAACACAGGAAGGATATGGACCTGATGGAGAGGGATTAGAGGATGGCCACAAAAATGATCACATGTCTGGAGCAAAGGCATATAGCACTAGGACAAGGGTCAGTGGTTTCAAAGTAGAGAAGGGTAGATTTAGATTGGACATTAGGAAGAAGTTCTTTACGAGGAGGGTGGTAGAACACTGGCACAGGTTGCCCAGGGAAGTGGTGGAGGCCGCATCCCTGGAGACATTTGAGATGAGGCTTGATAGGGCTCCGAACAATCTATCTAACTGAGGGTGTCCCTATTTACTGCAGGGGATTGGACTAGATGACCTTTGAAGGTCCCTTCTACCTGATACATTCTATGGTTGGACTTAGTTGGACCCTTAAAGGTCTTTTCCAACCTCACAAATTCTTGATCTGTTATGTGCCCAGACGCACCCTCAGACAATTGTGATGTTAGGGGGAACAACTATACCTCTGCAACATCCAGTTTGAAAGAGGTTATCGACCTCCTGAAATATTACCAATGCTTACCACTACACACAGCACTGCTGGAGGTGGTAGCTCCCCAGTTTACAAAGGGAGTGAAACTCCTTCTTGCAAGTCAAACAAGCCACATGAGTGCAGCAGATATTTTACCACCCTGTGGACTAAGCATTTAGCTCTTTTGCAAATATCGCCAGTAATGCCAAACCAGAAGGCACCTGGTGTTATCCTAATCACACCCCAGACACTCTGGGTTATTTTTGAAACATCCAGCACCATTGTTTGTGGGCTTTGCCTTTGTTGTTGGGAAGGTTAAAAATGTAGGGTTTCACATTCTGCTCTCTCTTTTTTATATCCGTACATACATAGTTGGAGTCACTTCGCAACCTGTCTTTGTTGCCGGCTACATTACTGTCATCTCCATGACTCATTCACTCAAATACATGAAAGTGAAGGAAAAACCAGGCAAAGGAAAAACCAGCAATCTCCAGTAAAAGACGTATTTCCAATACTCCAGATAGCATAGATACAAATTAGGGCAACAATATGACACTCTAGAATGGATTTCACTTGGCCTGGCTCTTCTGTTACCATCATCTGAGTTGAACTTGCTGGCTAGATGGTGCTGACGATGGTTTTGCATTACCAGACAGAAAAAAAAAAACCAAAACAAACGAACAAACAAAAAAAAACCCCAAAAACAAACAAACAAACAAAAAAAAAAAACCAACCCAAAATAATCTAAGTCTACTCTGTATATTAACATCCAGAACCAGGGAATGGCTCAGCTCCCCTCTAAGTTCATTTGATTCCATGTTTTCAGACTTAGGACAGGCACTTTGCAGAGCACACAGCAGCATCTGCTTCCAATGGGCTAGAGTCTCTAAAGAAGGTGTATGCTTGAGAAAGAGGAGACAATTTGGGAAATGTCATATCTGAATGAAATAGTGCATGCATATTCCTCAGAAGTCTGGGATGTAGCTAAATCATGGAATAGGAGACCCTTGACTCACCTTAACAACCCTTTTGGCGACTGTGTTTGATGTAAAGCACCAACAACCCAGTGGTTAAACCACAACAGCTTGGATTTCATTGTTACAGGTGATGCTAAATGTTCTGACCAAATCTGCAAAATCAACTAATTAAACCTCTGAATTTTCATTATGACTTCAATTACAATAGAAAAAATTAATTTTAAAAAACTTCAGGCATAGAAACCTCTTGCAGTAAAGTACCCAGCAGTAAAAACAGCATAACCATGATGGTATTTAAAAACGACACTGCAAGGAGCTTTATACTGAATGCCAAGCACAAGCTGTACGCTGGAGAGTGTGCTCAAAGGGCAGAAAGGAAAGTAGGTGTGTGAAACCAAATGATGGGGTGAGGCTGAAGTCCTGGAGAAGATAAATATCATAAAACAGCTAACAGAGTGAGAGCATATCACGCCTTTTAAAAAGGAAGGCCCACAATCCATCATGATGTCTCTCATACCTTTTTTTTTCCTCTACCATCACCATTAACAATTGTCTTTCCCCTTCCCAACCTTTGTTTAAACTTTAAAATAGTGAAAATGTTCCTTCATGACCCATTGATGTCTCTGAATGTCTTCCAGGCCTAGTCTGCTCAATTTACAAAGCAAACTATTTTCTTTCTCCAGTTTTGTTTTCCATACTGCCAGCTCTGCAATGGAATCACCTGGAATCAGAGTCTGATCCTGAGGGCTGAAGTATCATAAACTATAATAAAAATCTGGTAACTGGAAGTACCTGAGAGTGATGATAACATGCCAGACAGAGCAGAAAACTAGCTCATGTTTCCAGAATTCTGTTGTCTCTTCATTGTTAGCAGCAATCAAAGCTCATTTCCACTAAGCAAGCAGATACATCAGACATGAGCAGCAGGTCTAGGGTGAAAGTGTCATTCTTTTATAGTCATTTCTCTTACTGTAATGGCATTTAAGAAGAGGTTACTTGCAGCATTAACCTAAAA
>VWYK01009083.1:0-13234 GCA_013399775.1 Semnornis frantzii | reverse complement strand
GCTCAAACCAGCACAGGTGCAAACAAGGGAAAGTGAGAAAAGTCAGCTGAGAGCTGCTGCAAAGATGCTCAGGCTAGCTTCAGCAAAATTGTTATGGTAAACATTAATTTAACAGTAATTGGATTTTTCACAGCCAGCTTAAATGCCACAAGAATCCTGCCTTTCAAATGGAATAAGACATTTCTTGGGTGTTCCTCTGTTTAAATTCTGTCCTTGAGATTGCCCTGTTGGCTTCTTGTATCGTGACCTGCACTCTGTGTTTGGTGCTAAAATAGGTGTTGGCAAGGATATGCATACAGACAAAGTTCATGCTGTCACCAACTCCCTGCTTAACCTCTTGTTCTCTGTGAACCAGCAGGTTTGATCTCTGCTGCTATGAACCTAATATTGTCACAGGCAATGCTGTATAGGTTGGACTCAATCTCAAAGGTCTTTTCCAACCAGGTTAATTCTGTGATTTAATAATGCCAAACTCATTTTATATCCTTGGCTAGAGAGGTGCTTTATGAAAATGCTGCTGCTGTCTCGTTTCCAGAAAGAAAAAAAGGAACACCATGGATTCACCATAAATACACACAGGTTAGGGAAAGAACATCTTTTCCCAGACTAACTCTGCCTGGGTTTATGGCTGAGATGTTCCCAAGCTGCCATATACTCTTTAAATTCCTCCACAGTGAGTTTTCATCAGCAATTTGCATAGAAAACAAAAAATGGTGGTTTGGGGCTACAACTCAGCTAATTTTTTGTCAAACATGCTCTCCAGGGGGTTAGCTGTAAAATTTTCCATCAGTAGTTGGATATTGTAATACTTCATTCCCTGGTCTGTATTTATTACAGCAGGAATCAGCAGTATCCTTTACTCCCTCTGCTGCACGGTGTGCTTTCAAAGTACAGCTGTCTACCAGATGTGAGCAAATTAAGACATTTAATTTCTTCTCTCTGAGCACACCTCCCATCAATGTTAATGGCAGCTAAGTATGAAAGGGGAAAGAGAGCTGCTGTGAGCAGAGTGAGCATAACAGCTTCCCCAATTCTAATAAATCTGAGCACTTCAAGAGGGCAGAAAAGCAGCTACATCACTTCACACTTATCCTTTAACATGAGGCACACAAACTCAGACTTGATTGACTTCAGAGCCACAGTGGACATGATGTACTGAACAGTGTTAATCTTTAGGTGCATCACCTCCAGATTCAGTAAAATTTTAAAGTTAGGGTATATCAAAATGCAGTAATTGTCTGCAGGTATTTTAAACTGCAGCTCCTATGATAGGTTCCTGAAAACTATTTTTGTAAAAAAAAATCTTTTCCTTGTTCTCTCAGTTGCACTTTTTAACCTGTTTGGGTTTCTGGTTGTTCTGTTTTGTTCTGTCTAGAAGGCTTTCAGAGGTACTAATAGGTGGAGCAGGCCAGAGGCAGAGTCATGTATTCATCTTGCTGGATACCTTTGCTCTCTGCTAAAAGGTGTCATTTGCCAGCCACTGGGGCAACTGCTAGAAGATCTCTGCCATGCACAGAATGCCATTAGATTTGCACTCAAATTGCAGCACTTCAGATTGTCTTATCTGCACAGAAATGCACTGTTTGGGAGGGACATGCTACATGATACATCATCTGGTATTAAAATCTGGACTACTCAAATATATTTCTTAGCTATTGGTAAGAAAATGTGGGCTTTTTTCCCATATATTTATTATTTGCTGTACATTTAACTCACTCTCAATTTGTTTGCATTTGTCAAGTAGTTCTGGTCACTTGACGTGCACCATTCATTATCTGGTGTTGAACTGAATAGAGGAAGCATCCCCAAAGTTTAGAAGCACTTTTTGCTTAACTATGAACACTATATGGCACAAAAAGGAGATATCATAATGGGTGATTATTACACTGCTGGGTTGGAAGAACTGAAATCTGTCAAAAGCATTCAGGTTTTGATTTTTTTTATGAGTATGAGCTTCAGAACTTCATCTGGAACTGAAGAAGGAACTTGAGTTGCTGTATCATGGAGTAGTTAGACATGCAGTGTTGTCTCCACTTCAGTCATTACTCAGAAGTGCTTCTAAATTCCTTTGGGTAGGAATCCTCAAAAAGCTAATGGGTAGGACCCAAATGTCATGATTATATGAAAAAAAATCATTTTTAAGATCAGTAATTTTCTCAGNCCTCCCTGGAGGGGTTCAAGGCCAGGTTGGAGGAGGCCTTGAGTGAGCTGTGCTAGTGGGAGGTGTCCCTGCCTATGGCAGGGGGTTGGAACTGGCTGATCCTTGAGGTCCCTTCCAACCTTACCATTCTATGATTCTATAACACAGACTCACTGTGATGGGTGGCAGCTCCTGAAGAAAAACTTTTTTTAAAGTATAGAAACCCTCAAAAATTTTGTACTCCTTTAAGGCTCTCACTAATTGCATTTATTAACTCAGCTTCGGGGGTTTTGTTTGTTTGTTTGGTTTGTTGTTGTTTTTGTTTTGTTTTGTTTTCCAGCTTCCACAGAACAAAGCTTGCAGCACTGCAGACACAGGATACAAGTAGCCAACTATTTCAGTACAGCCTGCCCAAGAGATGCTCACTTGTCCCTGTCTAGGTCTAGTGATAATGCTCTCCTGTTTGCTCTTCCCTTTGCCCACTTTAATGTTGGGAATTCTAATAATCCAGCACAGTTAGTGTAGAATTGCACCTCAGTGCTCAGGTCACTTACTTATCTGTAATTTTCTTGTGTATCAGTTTTTACAGGGTAATACTCAGCAGTTTCTCATCTTTTCATTCTGCCATTGCTGAATGCACACATTGGTGTCCCCAGAAGTGATTACAAAGAAGCCCATGGGTGCTTTACAAACCCCCAGATCACTGCAGTTCCATATACACTACACAGTCATTAGCTTCACATTGTTCATTGACTGCAATTTCAGAACACAGATTGAAGGTGTTGGTGTTGTATTATTAGCAGTTTATGGCTGATAAAACATCATCATTTCTAATCTGCAGAGATGTGAAAACACAGATCTGTGATATATATACTTGCCTATAGGGTATATATGAATATATAGGGCATATATATATATATATATTATATATATATATATGAGCCTCAACACTGCAGGCTCATGTTGAGCTTTTCATCACNCCCAGACTCCCAGGGCCTTTTCCTCAAGGCTCCTCTCAGCCATTCCCCACCCAGCCTGGAGCTGTGCTTGGCATTGTGCCTACTCAGGTGCAGGACCTGACACTTGGCCTTGTTGAATGTCATGAGGTTGGCCTGGGCACAGCTCTGCAGCCTGTCCAGGTCCCTCTGGATGGATCCCTGTCCTCTAGCAAGCCAACTGTGCCACACAGCTTGGTGCCATCTGCAAACTTGCTGAGGCTGCACTGATTCCTCTGTCCATGTCACCTGCAGTGTCCAGGAGGCCAGTGGAAACCCCATAAACTAAACCCTATAAACAAAAACTTGATCAGTTTAAATTAAACTGACTATTATTGTCCATATCACTAAGTATCACATAGAATTTTAAAGGCAAGATTGGAGAGAGACTGTTTGCAAAGGCCTGCAGTGATAGAACAAGGGACAGTGGCTTCAAACTAGAGAAGAGTAGATTTAGATTGCCTGTCAGGAACAAGTTCTTTACCATGAGGGTGGTTGAGCACTGGAACAGGCTGCCCAGGGGGAACTGAGGCCCCTGGAGATATTCAAAGTGAAGGCTCAACAGGGCTCTGGGCAGCCTGATGTAGTTGAGGGTGTCCCTGCTTACTGCAGGGGGGTTGGGTGACTTGGAGGTCCCTTCCAGCCCATTTGTGATTCTATGAAAGAGTCCATTCCTGCAAGCACTTTTGAAGTTCACCCTGTATTTCAACCAGAAAGCAGGGAACACCAAATGTGAACTGACAGAAACAGCACCTTAGAAATGCATGCACTGCTTTCCAATATTCCCATATTTACTACATTTCATTTATAGCTAATAAACACATAAAAAAAACCCTGCAGGCAAAAAAGAATAGAAAACTATAAGGAAGTGGATTACAGCAGCTGAGCAATAGTAAATATTTCTGTCTTCCTTTACTGACTACTAGAGCACCCAATGTAATTGCTCATGTTAAAGTTCCAACTCCATTTAGCTCTGTGACACTACAACCTTCTGCAATTTTTTTACAGGATTATGAAACAGTAACTGCAGATTTTTTTTTTTTTAATACTGGGGAGTTGTCACAAGGTGCCTTTTTGTTAAATTAAGTCTTCCAGTAGTTTTCAGGAGGGGAAAAAAAAAACCTTTGTGGGACTCAATTGTGATATTCAATAACTTTAATTCTATCCCCAAATGATCCTGTTGTTGCACATTGGAAAACTCAAGAGACAGCCACTGCAGTTCAATATATTGCTTATATCAAGGACAAGGAGGGCCCATATAGCACTGCTTGTGTTTCCTCAACTTAAATCTCTGTTTATAATGTTAGCCTCAAGTGGGATGTAATCTGATGGCAATTTTGACCAAAAGAAGTACTCTGGCTACCAGGAAGGGACAATAAAATACATTTTTCATCATCTCTATCATGGACAATTCAGCAATTGCTTTGAACTCTACTGCAACAGTTGAAAAATGTGGTTTTATCCATCCCTTCTGCTCCAATGGCCAACACTCAGCACACTTAGAATATATTCTCTGCCACCATACAAGTCTTAAGAAAATTCACCTTCTGGCTTCACCAGGAAATGCATTTAGGAAGTCATCAACTTTGCTACCTTCCCCTCTGGCTGCTGTTGCAAACCAGCTATAGTCCTGCAGAATGCATCCCTTTAAAACTGAACAAACTCATGCTTAAATAAACATTGCTCCCCAAAACACCATCCACCAAAAACCTCCTTCATTTCCTTCACCTTCTCCACTAATAAAAATTCCATTTTCTCCTTTTGGTTTGTGCTATGTTCCTATCACAGAAAAGTTTTCATCACTTTTAAACTTGCAGAACAACTTCAAATAACTGCTTTCAGATTAGTTTCTAATGTAAGAGCAGTTAATCTGCTGGCAAGACTCTGAATGCAGAAAGTTTTAAGTCACCAGCCCTTTGCAGTAAGTTTTACACTCATGAACACCTCAAAGTTGCAGTTATTCAAACAATTCTCAAGCCTGTGGCAGTGGAGGCACCATGAAAACATGAACACAAAGCATAACCACCAAGGAAAAGGGGGACAAAAATGTAGGAATTTCATAGAATCATAGAATGGGAAGGTTGGAAGGATCATCTAGTTCCAACCCTCTGCCACAGGCAGGGACACCTCCCACTTGCACAGCTCACTCAAGGCCTCCTCCAACCTGCCCTTGAACACCTCCAGGGAGGGAGCAGCCACAACCTCCCTGGGCAACCTGTGCCAGTGTCTCACCACCCTCACTGCAAATAACTTCCTCCTAACATCCACTTTCAATCTCCCCTCTGCCACTCCAAACCCATTGCCCCTTGTCCTGGCATTCCCAGACCTTGTCAATAGTCCCTCCCCAGCCTTCCTGTAGCCCCCTTCAGATCCTGGAAGGCTACTCTAAGGTCTCCTGGAAGCCTTCTCTTCTGCAGGCTGCAGAGCCCCAACTACTTATTTGAGAGCAGGATTGTCTTTGTGTCTTTACACCCAAACAGAACATTTCAGGAGAAAAGGGGGTAAGAGTCAGTGTGCTTGGAAAGAAATCAAGCAATGCTAACCCAAAGCCAGCAGCAAGAAGATACTTATCTCCATGGCCAGAACATTCAGAAGATGGATGTGCATCCAGACTCCTCCAAACTGGAAGAGTCAGACTGCTTAAATATGAACCTAACCACATTTTGGTTCCACCCTTTAGAATCTTACACCACACTTGGGCATTCCTTTTTAATCAGCCTATCAGAATAATCCCAATCTGGAGTGTCACAGATTATTTAATATCATTTAGTCTCTTCTTTTTGTGAGGTAGCATTGACCTGTAACTTTGATATTGTTACTGCAGGGAAAAGTTATCTATAGAAATTCTGCTATTTTGATTATAATTCTCCAGTCTTTGGATTATCAGTTCCTAATGCATCCATATTCCTTATTTATGTTTAAGATACCATCCTTAAATACTACTGCAAGCATTTGACTTGTTCCCAATGGCTTAGCTACTCAGCAATGTGTGAAGGAAACAGTCTGTTCTTTGAGATCCATTTTTAAATTAAGGCTCAAATCACATGTCTTGAGTTTGGGTTATTTTCTTGTAAGATTTTGACCCAGAAAGCTAGAAATCTTCAACATAGAGCATTGCAAAAGAGTTTGGAATAATAAAACCCTTCTGACTTCAGTACAGAATCAATAATTCAGGGACAGATTTTAGAGGTTTTTGACTGACTCTGAAAATCTCACTGGAGGAATCAGGTGTCAGAACTGATATTCTTGTCACAGCTGTCTTCCTGGTATTAAATAAAAGCAAACCAGATTGTAAGTCTATGAAAATAAAAGCCCCAAACCCTGAAACACACAAAATTGCAGTAATCTTGGAAATAAGAGGGGGAGGGTGCAACCAAACCTGGAATTGACCTCCCCAGAGCCTTGAATATGCGCAGCCTGTATGGATGTAATACACCAAGTGGAAAAATATCTCTACCAACTGTAAGAGCAATTAAGATGTGAAATGCAGGGAAAGGGGGGGAAAAAATAAAATAAAAAATGAAAAATTCCTGAAAGACAGTGTAAGTTTCACCAAAGAAGCTGAAGAGCAGAGCAGTCCTGTTCGAGGGGTTCTGGGAAATTTCTTGGCCAAACTGTTTCCAGTTTCTCACACAGCTACAAGTGAAAAACTCAAATGCTGTTGCCCAGAAAGCAAAGGATTACACTGGAGAAGTAATGTGCTGGTTTACTTTGATCTGATTCCACCTCAACAACTGTTTTTCATCTTGAGTTGATGATTATACACCATGTTAGTGCTGGCACTGCTGAACACTGTCTGCACCAGACTGCAATCAGTGCTGAAAGATCCATATGCAGTGCATCTGTCCATGATCTACCATAAGAGCATTACCCCAATTTGAATAGCAAGAGGTAACTTTGTAATACTGCTTAGCATTAGAAAGACTGAAGGGTTGGTGAAAAGCTCAACCTGAGCCTGCAATGTAAGTGCAGCCCAGAGAGCAACCGAGTCTGGGGCTGCAGCAAGAGCAGTGTGGGCAGCAGGGCAAGGGAGGGGATTCTGCCCCTTTGCTCTGCTCTCCTCAGACCCCAGCTGCAGTCCTGGGTGCAGTTCTGGAGCCCCCAGCACAGGAAGGACATGGAAATGTTGGAGCGGGTCCAGAGGAGGCCAGCAAGATGCTGAGAGGGCTGCAGCAGCTCTGCTGTGAGGACAGGCTGAGAGAGTTGGGGCTCTGCAGCCTGGAGAAGAGAAGGCTTCCAGGAGACCTTGGAGTGGCCTTGCAGGATCTGAAGGGGGCTACNCCCTGCCTATGGCAGGGGGTTGGAACTGGCTGATCCTTGAGGTCCCTTCCAACCTTACCATTCTGTGATTCTATGAAATATCTCATATAAAGCTCAGAAATGTCACCAACTTATTATTTCTGTATTTGTATTCAGAGTTGAATTTGTGGTATTAAAGACTTGCACAGAGAAGGGTAAAAGTTTTGTCTATGTTTAACCAGAAAAAAATAACAAGGAAAAGAGGAAGACTCTCAGAGCTGCATTTCCCAGCTTGGCTCTCTGTGGCATCAGGCAGATCAATGTCTGTCTCATGCTTCCAGCTGTACTGTGAACAATACCTCCTCCTGAAGTGCCTCTTTAGTAGAGACAGAACTGGCCCAGGGCTTCTCAGTACAGCAATGCAAGAAATACTGACATCTGAAGGGAGATCTTTCCCAGAAAGGGGATGAAAGGAGGAAAAAACTGTCAAGAGATCTGGAAAGGGAGCAAACTCGGCTGGTCTTGACACTGTTCAAAAGGCTGACACGACCTAACGTGGGTGACAGTTTTTTCCAGAGCAGTTTCCTGCACTCACACCTGAAGTGCCCATGTCATACACACCTGCTTCTCCCTGGGCAGCACCAAGAGCCAGCTTGTCAGTGCTCTGGCAGTGGTTCAGGGCTGCTTTTTCTGCTCCTAGCTGTCATGCTGCCTTGGGCTGATTTCCGTTCCGGCTGTGCTTACCGTGGGCCCTGCAGAAACGTAGCGAAAATGCAGGTTGGTTACGCTAGGAGCCAAGCCTCGGCAGCCGACCGTGCGAGTTGCTTATCTGCCGGCAGAGGTCACTGTCCTGCCTGTGCCGTCGCCGTTTGTTACGCTGCCGTGCGCGGAGGTGCGCAAGGCAGAGCGGGAGGCGTTTTAAAGCCTAAGCTGCGCAGTTAGGGATACAAAGGATTCTTTAAATCGTTTTTAAAACTTCGTTGATACACAAGACCTGCATAAAATTGAAAAATAAGCAAGAAAAATAAAGGATCTCTATAAGAACATGACAAGTTCTTAAAGGTCCGGTAAGGAAGTGAGTAGTCGGTCTTAGAATTAAGAAAACTACTTAGCCAAAGACGTTTGAGGGTGCCAGAGATCTGCAACAGGTTGCCCGGAGAGGTTGTGGAGTCTTCTTCTCTGGAAACTATCGAAACCCACTGAGACACTGCAGTCCTGGGCAAACTGCTGTGGATGACCCTGAAGGGGGGTTGGACTAAATGATCTCCAGAGGTCCTTTTCACCCCCAGCTATTCTGTGTGATGCTGTGAAATAAATACTGTCTTGAATATGCTTCTCTCTTTAACATTAAGGTGCAACGTCTGCATCAACATGCTGCTCCTGTGAGGTACAGAACTACATCTAAATGATGTCTCTGTGAAGTCACAAGAAGCTGGAAACTCAGTGGAGGAGATGATAACTTTCACATCTCTAAACTGACTTCTCTTACGAATAGAGAGCAATCAGATCAGGAAAAACACACAGATGAAGATGTATGATTGCTGATTCTCTTCAGTTTAATGCCTTGAGAGAAGGTTTCTCTGGATGCTGTGGACCTCACATGTACAACACCAAGGAGAAAACTCAATACTTGTTAGTATAAAGAACCATTTAATGCTTTATGGTACTGTCTGGATTAAACCCAAAGTTACCCAAAGTAGTTTTCTGAAATTCATTGTAAAGTCCTGTCATGGGTTTATGATCCAGTGATTACCACTTCTGCCATTTATCTTGAAGTAATGTGGTCCTTAATGAACTTTGCTGAAGCATAAATGCACATCACATAGGTTAAGAGTATGAGAACACGAGGATGGCAAATATGGCATTCACCTGCTTCTCAGTTTTAATTAGGCCAACTGGGAGCATTTGAGCATAACATAATTCAGCTGTAAAAAATACCACCTTTAGAGATGTACAGCCCCAGTTAGACATTTGCAGTATTTCATCATCAAGCTCAAGATTGTTTCTCAGCAGTGAATACTTCATCACTAGAAAGACAGAAACATTTTTTAAAGCAAAGGTCATGAGCCCTGCACACCAAGCCCTTATTACAGGCTGATTAAGTCACTCTCTCGCTGGTAGAGATTAAAATCTAGAGGAGAAGGAGCCATCTCCTTTGCACAGGCAGCCCTAGGCTCTTAATTTTCAGATGCCTCATCACATTCTCTGTAATGCACAAGCTGAAGCACACTTCCATCACCTCTGGAGAGATGCTGGGCTGGTCACAATAAAGGACATTGCTGTTACATTATGACACAACTCTTTCCATAACTCTTCAGAAGGTGATGCAGCGAGTGGTACTTCCCTTGGGAAAAGAGAATCAGGAACTGCAATAATGGTCCTGATTAAATGTTCTTGAAATATGGCAATGGCAATTTCAGGAAAATTATAAAGTTAACATTTTCTTTAGCCTTCAGTTCAGAATTCATCGAAAATAAGAAGTGTAACTCCAGATAGTTAAGCCACAACTCTTCCCCTGCATTGGAGACTGAGTCATAGTGAGGTTGGCAAACTTGCTTAGAACTCTAAGAGATATTTTAATCACAATAACAGACAATAGATTTTTTTTTTCTAGGACTTTTTGGGTGGACCTGAGTATTAATCACACATTTCCATTAAACATCTCTATTTCAAATATCTGTTCATAAATGAACACTGAAATGATTCTGCAGACAACTCAAGAAGCCAAAAATAAATATTGCTCTCACATTAACAAGTCTCTTAAAGTCAACAGAGAGGGCAGATCTCTTTTTTTTCTTTCTACTTTGATGTTGTTCTTGGTATTAAATTTCAGAATCTTTCAGAAGAAAGAGGAAAAGAAACAATCTTTTGGAATTTGCACCCTTTTATTTATCTTTTTTTGCAACTGTAACAAATACTTGCCAGGCCTTAGCTTGATTACTCCTGCCAGTAGGAATTCAAAAAGTCATTCCAGTTTAAAACAACTCTGAAAGATGAGAGCCTTTGGAGGACTGGTCAAAGTATTTTGACAAGTCAAGTATATAAAGCTCAGGCATTTCTTCAGTCATTGATAGACCTGTATGAGGTTTTAAAAGATCATTTAAGAATAATAAATAAGAAATCTGAGGCCGAAGGGAATTCTGCTAAGGGAATTTTACCACAGATGACAGTGGGTAAAAAGTTAGGTCCAGGAAAAGTATCTCCTGTGTCTCATTTTGATCCTCTGCATGTTAAAAATCATGCACAACATTGTGCTATGAACTTCATCTTCCATTTACTCCACCAGGACAAAAGGACACGCAGCGACCAAAAAATGTCATACCTTCCTCACAGCTTCAATTCCCTCTCACTTTACCAGGGGAGCATGATTAACAAGCATACTTTACCTGATAATTAGGAGATCTGAAACTTACAAAAGTCTCTACCATTTCTAACGATGAGCGGCAGAAAATAAGGGACAGAATCTGGAAGCCTTGCTCAGGACAACATTCACATGCCTCTTTCAGAGGAATTGCTGTATCAGTGAGGACTCTTTTCCAAAATAAGACTGAAGATTTTGGGCCCTCAAACTTAACTCTAAGCCTCTGACTATTCAGTGCAATGCTGAGTAGTTAAGAGCTGACTCCCTTGCAAGCACCTGCAGCGCTGCTAGCACAGATTCACTGCTAAGCGTTACTACAATGGCTAAACACACACAGGTCCCAGGCAAGGCAATGAAAAGCTGACGTTGCTGAGGAAGGAACAAACAAATGTCAATTTGCCTTTCTGTGATCTAGTGCCATTTTGAATTCTATAAACCCACCAAACACTCCGCACTGAGATGAAACCAACACAAAGATCAGATCTGGAGCCTTTGTCATGTTTTCTCACGCTCCCTTCCAACCACTACTAATGCATACTTCTGCAACGTGTTCAAGTTTTATTCACATCTGAAGAAGGGGACCAGTCAAGGTGTTGAAGGAAGTCCTTGGCAGCAGAAGGGGAAGCAGAAGAAATTTATCCTAACAGGCTTCTCTGCGAGAATTTGAAGCCTTGTTTTAAAAATTGCCTTGCTCGGTGTTAGCAGAAACTCTGCACATGCTTCATTATTGTGACAGGAAATGTAGAAGATGTACCTGAGCTTAATGAGATTTTGGAAAATAAATACCCATCTTGAGTTGTCTGTGTGGTGGTGCTTTTTAATGAGTTTAGTTTTTGGTGTATAAATAAATATTCGTTCAGATGCCATCTGAATAATGCGCAAATTAAAAGAAGCATAGGGGCAAGCTCTTCAGTGCAAAATCTCATTCTTTCCACAGTACAATATTTGTTGTTTGTTATCTTCTTTAGGCAGCAACTGATCATTACTTCCAGGATGTGCTCAGGGAAATCATGAAGTGTTTATTTTAGATAATGATGTGCAGCATCCGCAGTGACTTGTGACTCTCAAAAACTGAAATTAAGGATTCTGAAATATCAAGCATATGATTAAAAAAACTCCTTCATCACTCAAAACTATTGCTGCCTTCATTCTCCTGTAATTGGGGAAAAATGTTTTCCTAAATGCTTTGCAATACGATTCAAGTGTAAGTTCACTTCACTGAGGGATGCAATTTGATTTCCTAAGACTCGAAGCACACTAGACAAAACTAGCGACCTCCTCTTCTGACCCGCTGAAGGATGTGCATTAGCATGCCAGAAGCTTCAAGTTCCTTTAACGACTGAGTAAAAAACAACAGCCTCATTTATCAAAACAGCTCCCTCCATTCTCAGCTAACTCTTCCAGTTACTCCATCGTTAATGGACTGACCCTGGTCTTCAAGATCTCCGTTTGCTGATAATTTGGCAATGTAAACACCGAGAAAATTGTCACCTTTTGAAAGGCGCTGATTGAGCTGTTGACCACCTGCAAGTACCTTCCATGCTCTAGTAAGAAGCTAACTAAAGACAAGTTGCCTCGTAAAGGCTTTTTAGAGCCTAGCGACCATCCTAAACTTTGCCTTTGATGCTGAGGAGCAATATAACTTCCCAGATCCACCTTTCACACTCCTTTCACACTGCTATGATTCAACGAAGCAGGTAACATTTGCTTACCCTTAATATGACAAAACCGACTTTAAAAATCTAGCTGTCATTGTTGTTTGGGTTTTTTTTTTCCTTTCAGTTATAAACATTTAGTTATTTTCGTTTGCTTTATCCTTTTTAGTCTTTATGGTTCACTTTTTAAACTGTTTCCTCTTCTCTAACTAGATGTTCAACTCACTGGAATTACTGTCAGTTCCTTTGATAAATCAGGTCAGTGAGTGTCAGGAGTCCAAAGCAGCCAAATGTAGTGCAGAAATGGCAGCAGAAATTCACTGTAATGGGCAGAGGTTGGAGGTCAGAAGGCTCTGAAGAATGGCAAAGTTTAGTGGTATTTGAATTGCATTATTCTCGTTCTGATACTAAGGAGGATTCTACTAGGATCCAGCCCTGTGACATCTGTGGCAACACAGAATCAAAAAATGACCTCTGCCCAGAGGCAGCTTCCCACCCACACAAGGAGGCAGGAGACAGGTGAATACAAATAGCTACAAGCAGAGCACAGTGAAGCACACACATAGAGATCCTACCTGCTAGTGTCACAAACCGTGGTGTAAGTGCATCAACAACCTAATTGCAGCCAATTTTTTCTACAAGCATTGCTGGTAATTAGATTCTTAAAGAGAAATACAAAGTTGCATTTGAGAACATCCTTCTGAGGCTTGATTAATAAGAAGACTTCTCTCAGCTCTATTAGAATTTCTGAATTTTAAAATGCAGTTTTTTACTCCTTGGAGAGCTATCAAAGTGCTATTCAAAAGCAAGCTCGTTTCCCATACATTAATAAAGGAACATCTGG
>VWYK01009078.1:146-16043 GCA_013399775.1 Semnornis frantzii | reverse complement strand
TGCTAATTCAAGTAAGTTACCACATTCTGCATTTACATAAAAAAGAACTACTTGTGAAAGGAAGAGGTTCAAGGAAAAGGAATCTTTTCCCAAGATGTGACAAGTGCTAGGGCACACATAAGCACAAGACAATAAATGCAGAAAGGCTAACATCAGCATTGGTAAAATTACACACAGGAACTGAGAACAGATGCTAACCAAGCAGACAAAGTAGGAGAGGAAGGGAAAGCAAGCAGGCAGAGAAAGTTCATGAGGGAAGATTGTATGAACAAAGGCCATTTTGAATTGGTTCCTGAAACTAGTGAACAGTTGCAAATGCAGGGTACTGTGGTCAAGTTTTTGTACGCACGAGGACGCAGGCAGCAGAAATCTACACATGCTGGAGTTGGAACAGCTGGGACTTGGAGAAAA
This sequence comes from Semnornis frantzii, assembly GCA_013399775.1. Classification (NCBI taxonomy): domain Eukaryota; kingdom Metazoa; phylum Chordata; class Aves; order Piciformes; family Ramphastidae; genus Semnornis; species Semnornis frantzii. The sequence continues at coordinate 15,632 of VWYK01009078.1, read as the reverse complement.
GAGTAGCAAGATAAGCAAAATACAACATAAGCAGATCATAAAGTTAAACAAATACAGCCAGAGACAAGCAAACATCGATCTTCCACAAGATGGGAAAAGATTGCCATCTGCATATAGAACTGAATTTGGTGTAATATACCAACAGAAGCTTTCAGATATCAAACAAGTTTGGACAGAAGTTTTAGCCCCTATCATACACTACACACACACACATGCATGTATCTATGTGTATACACACATGCCAACACAAACTATAAATACATGCAGGTGTGTATATATATATCTCTCTCTCTATACACACACACACACACTTCAGTGCATGCGTATATTTTTTTCATATTTAATCACAAAACTTAGCATTCACACTTCGTTGTCCAAGCTGGCTTACAAGCAAAGCTGCTTCTCAATTTATGGTGCATAATGCTTCCTCTGCAAAGTGAAAAACTCCTGCACAATGACTTTCCAACAACTAGACTGCTATGCAGATATCTGGAAAGGCTGCCATATCCAGCCAAGGAAGTGCCATCATGAAGAGCTCATGAAACATTAATACATTTTCTTCACTTACCTAACAGACTGACCAGAATTTTAAACTGAGAAACAACGTGAATCTGAAATTTTAAAAAAAAAAAAAATAAATTAAATCTATTAGCAAAGAGGAACCTCCAAACTTGATTACAGAAAATGCATCTTGGATATTTTCAAAATCATACAAAAAATACCAGTAAGGTAGCTATCTATACACAAGCTTCCTCCACCTATTGCAACAGTTTTCACTTACATCCAAACTTTTAAAAGCTATAGCAAATAGAGCCTGGAAATTAAGCTGGTAAAAAATGCTCTAATAAGTGGCATGTTACTAGTACAGAAATACTTGTAAAGGATATGCAGTGTTGCAAAAACAGGCTGCACAATCTTTAAGGTAATTGCTTTTTCTGAGTATTAATATAATTAATGAGCAAAAGATCTGAAACAAACAAAAAAAAGCAAAACAAACCACAGTGGTAAGACTGGCAGCAGATAATCAATTTCATTTTGAATTCCAAGTAAGAGGAATTACGTAATCACGTTCACATCCCTACAGCATTTTATCTAACAGTCAAATTTTCTATTATACTCTGTTGGCACATTACTGTCTTTTTGACAAATATTCTCAGAACAGCTGAAGACCTCCTGCAAACAACAGCCTTACCACAAAAGCTAAAAATAAACCTGTAAGTTCCAATCCTTTCCTTTCTGCTTTACCAACTAAACCGAGCTTATTCCTGTTATGGAAAGAGTAAAAGTAACAGGCCAGAAGAATCTATAGCTTGGGGAAAAATTTGTGTTAAGTTTAGCAGAGATTCCAAGAGTCCATTTGCTATTTCATTTCTTGGCTGAAAATACTGGAAAACTGTTCCCACATCAAGAAGACAGCACTTCTTACCTGCTGAATCTTTTTTGAGAAGTTCTTGTTGGATTTCTCCAGTGTCACTTCAAACCTATTGCAACCTAACAGAAAAAAATCAAGAGAGTATGTAAACTGAAGTTGCCCTTAAATTTATGTCTGAATAGCTCTCACATTAAATAGATTACAAAGAAATATGGAAGAAACTTGGCCACTTTAAGACTAGAAGAATGACTCTTCTAACTTATCTGTGCTTTTTATTTAATAGCTATATACATCAGAGGATCTTCTACAGTCAGGTGAAAATTACACCTCTTGGACCCATCCATGGGCCTCATCAAAAGCTACATTTTTGCAAGAATTATTTGTAAATATTCTGAAACCCAGAGATACAAAGACACCCATAAAGACCTGACCAATCAAGTATCAGCATCTCAAATTGCTATGGGGTACATCACTGCAAAGCAGACAAGGAATAAACACTACACCACAGGGGTTTAAAAAGAGGTTTAGGGATAAAGACTTACAGACACTTTCTGATGACATAACCTCTCCTGGCATTGATGCAAAAAAGGGGGAGAAATTTACCACGTGAGATAAGACACTAGCAACTCAAGACTAGCATGTTCTGACTGGAACAGACAGCCTACAAGTTTCAGAAAAAGCAAGCTGAATTCAGTCTCTAGAATCCAAGTACCTACAAAAGAACATTGTTCCAAGACCTGAGGAACTTGGAAAGAGACGTTTGGTTTTGTTCTTTCCTGCACCACACTACACATCATTACTATAATCAATAAGATCAGTTTCTACATAATAGCAGATAACGTGAAATACAAATCTGTTCAGTGAAAATACATTTTAACTACACCAAAAACAGCACAGTTTTATTTGTGGCATCTCTAGAACAGACTACGAACAAAGCAGCAGAGAAAAAATTAAATACATTACAGAACTAGCTAGGAGAGTTCCCTCTTCCTCATTTCTTGACGCTCATGAACCCCCTAAATAAAGCTGCTCTTTCACTAATCCAGCCCTTCATTAACAAAGACAAACATCAAATCTCTGGCAACTAATGCGATGCACTGTTTTTGTGCACTGTACTCACAAAAATTACACTAATTTAATATAAACTCAAACATAGAGAGGCCTGATATAAAACATACTTCAGAAGAGATAGCAATGAACATCAGCCTTTTCTCTTTCTTGCACATCTGATAGATGGTATGTATGCTTTCAAAGATACCACACAAATGATCATTAAACTCTATGTAGGAAAAAAAACAACAATTACACACCTTTGTGTTAACATCGCTACAACCTCTTGAAGCGCAGAAAACAAAAACAACAACAACTTTTAGTGCTATTCTTAAAATCAACTTACCTATATCTTTCTTGATCCTGTAAAGCAGAAGATGCCCTTGTTTGGTACCAACAAGGAGCCATTCCTCTACAAACATGGAGGAGAAAAAGAGTCTATTTAGTTCAACAAATTAGTTTCGGCTGTCCATCCCAGTCAACTTACATCTATCAGAACACTTGGAAACTTGTTTCAAATGCCAAAGAGCACTTTCTGTGGTGACAACACACATCTACTATTTTTCTGGTGGAAATAGCTTTCATTCTCAGGAGAGGATGGTCAAAGATCAAGCAGTAAAGCAGAGTACAGCCTAAACATCCCACTTGTGCAGACAAAGCTCGAGAAACAAACCAGTGCATATTCTGTGCAATCAAAAGATGCAATAAATTCATTTTCAGACACTAATGTCTCTCAAGGAGGAAAAGCAATTCATAATGGGAAGAACCGTGAGGAAGAAAAACAGGTTCTCTGGGGGTTGGTTTGTACTGGTATTTTTTTAAAGAGACAATTTCAGAGACAACTCTGAAATAGTCAACTGTGCCTGGAAATGCAGTGGCAGCTTTGCTTCAATGGTATCTGAACTGCTTGGCCAATCATCAGTCATTCAATAAGTATAAAAAAGAACTTCTTTTAAAAGCACTCTGTAGCAGCACTTCAGACTCTTCCTATTTGAAGCACTTACAGCATACAAAAAGTATCTTTATTAGTCATGAACTACGAGTGAAATTCTTCCTCCTTGATAAAGATCATGCAGGAAAGAAGCACAGACAAGTTTTTATTTCTACATCTGTCTTTCCCTGATTACTGAAGATACTTGTATTTCAATAAAACATTGTTTCCTCTAAGATCTTTATTCCACTATTTGGCAGACAGGTTGTAGAAGCGGAATTACAGCTCTTTAAACCACCATATTTTTATAGGTTTTTTCCTACTTCAGCCACATAAATGCTTTCCAAAAAGCTAAAAGCCCCAAGGCAGGCATAACCTGCCTTTGTATCTTCTCTACTACATTACTCTAGCATAAATAAACCGTATTTAAACGTGGCATTACCACTCAGGTTGTAATTTCGGTGTTAAAACTGATTAAGGGAGTCACAGTCCCAGTGTGTGGATTTTTTAATGATCAGTTCTCTCTGCTCTGGCTGCACATCTGACGGACACTGCTCAAGCACTTCGAAAAGCCTTAACACGCCTTATTATTACTACAGCTGCTGCCATCACCTGACCAAAATCTTGACTGTCAATTACGCTCCAGAACCTAACCTACATTTCTACACCAAAAATACAAGCAAACGGATCCTAACCGAGAGACTCGAATACATCGCTGTCTTCCGTGAGACGTTTTGGGCAAAACACAGGGGACCCATTTTTGGCAAGGCACGAGTCGAACGCGGTGCCCGCACGGGAGATCATGACAGCCTCCTCTACAGCCGGGCTGCGGGCGGCAGGTGACCGCCGGCACCCCCCGCGCGGAGTTCGGCCTCAGCAGCCTCCTTGCTGCAGACACCAAAGACAACGCAGCCAGCTCAAAACCGGGGAAATGCTCCTGCTCCACCCGTACGCCCAGGCCTGCGAGGCGGCTGGGCCACCGGCCACTCTGCAACCGCTCCTGGCTCCAGCGGGCGCAGGACGGGGAGCAGAAGGCCCCAAAAGCGGGTGACAGGGCGTCCCAGCCCCCCGAGATAGGAGCGGCTCGGGGATACCGCGGACCCCCGGCTCACCCCAGGCCGCCAGGCAGTCGATCTGCAGCGGCAGCTTCTCCAAGATCGGCACATGCTCAAAGGCGTCGTGCATAGCGGCGGCTCCTCGGGCCCCGGCGACCGAGGAGGGGCAGAAGGGCGCGAAAGGATCGGTTCTCCTCCCTGCGAGGGGCCACGGCGGAAGAAAACAATCCCAGAGAAAGCGCAGGCGCTGTCTGGCCGCAGCTCCCCGCCCTTTCCGGAAACCCCCGCCCCGCTGCCCCTTCCGCGGCAAGACTCCGCCTCCCGCGCTGCTCCCGCCCCCACCCCGGCCCTTGAGCGCACGGGGTGCGCGCGTGGTCCCCACGAGGCCGGCTCCTCCGGGCACAGTGCACGCGCGTGGCGGCATGGCCAGCACTCAGGGGCATAATGCACACTCATCCCTGTGGCATAACCCTGGTGTACCTCCTCACAGCCCGAAAAGGCGAGAAGTGGTACAGGTCCCGTTTTGTCTTCCCACAAACAGTGTACCTTAGCCATTTAATAAGGTAAAAAACATAGCAGCATCACTTTCTTGTCTGTCCTGTGTAACCGAAAGAAACCAGGTGAAGCCAGCAAAGGTGCTCCTGCAGGTAAATGTCTACTTCCGCAGCTCCTAAATGCTACTGTAATGAACTTGGACAGTGAAGTTCAAGCTCTGGAATGAAATCTGTACTTACCGAATCATAGAATGGTAAGGTTGGAAGGGACCTCAAGGATCATCTAGTTCCAACCCCCTGCCATAGGCAGGGACACCTCCCATTAGAGCAGATCACTCTGATGAAGAGCAGAATAAACAACGCGCCCCCATATATTTTGTATATATTTTAGAGTATCCTACAAAACTTGAATTTGAATTCCTACATTGGTCACCATAAGAAAGCAACAGAATTTGGTCACTTTTAAGTTTCCACAGCATTTCAAAATTTCTCTATATAAGTTTCTTTGGAAATACAAAATGGCTCTGTAAAAATCTGCTTGTTACCTTGTCCCTTTCAGAACATATACTTTGCCCATGGGGAAGTGCAACATTCATCACCACTAACCTAGAAACTAAATTAAGTAAACCAAACTGAAAAAGCACATGGTGTCACTAAATTATCTAAGCATCTTCACCGACACACACTACTGGTTTAGGAAACAGAGAATGAGGACACTGCTGAGAGACCAAAGTGCAGGAATGGGAGAAGAAGTATGGTACTCTTGCATCCAGTGTCTTTCCTGATCAGGAGCGAAACCTTATCACTAATGCATAAAAACACGTGAAGTCCCATCCCCTTTGCAGATACCAAATCTGCCAATTGTTGAAGGAGTTATGGCTCAAGCATCTATCTGGTATCCCTGACCTAAGACTCCTACAAAAGAAGAGGGACACAGCCCCAGTTTCGAGCAAAGAAATTCAAGGCTTAGTAATGACTTCAAATGCATGTGGCTGTAACCCTTTTTTACCAGTGTAAATTGTGTGAGGCATTGACTCCTTCAGGTGTTAAGGAGCCTGCTTCTCCTTTAGCATACAATATGAAACACTATAAAATGAAGAGATTTTTAAAAGCTCATAAACTCCTACATAGATGGAATAAGACAAACATATCCATCGCTGCCCAAGGTCTCATGATCCTGACTCACTCTGCCTATCAAGCCTGTTGCATTTCTTTACCATATCATGTGATCCCTTATTACTTGTTCTTTCCTTCAAGTTCCTGGCCTGAACATCTTGTCACACTAGTGACAAGCTAGTCAACATCATCTTCACTATTACTTTGTTTCCAGTTTTCTGAATGGCACATACATTTTACAACTACATCAGAAATATCACAGCTACTACGAGGAGTTGAGAGAGGCAAAGATCTCCTTAGTGGAACCAATACATGACCAAACATGCTGCTGGAGAAGAGGCCATTTTGCTACAGCTCCACTGTATACATACATTTCACTTTTCACCCATGTCTCACCACCTCTTCTTCCATAATCATACTTACAGCAGTAGTTGTTCATGTGCCATGTGATACTGTGGGAACTGGGCTGTGACACAAGTTCTCTGTAAAATTGCAAACAAGGAAGTCACAGCATGTGTCTGCTGTACGCTGGGGAGCAGACACTGCCTTCCACAGATACCAAAACTCTGCTAGCAAGCAAAGAAACGAGAACAGCTAAACTATGGAAGCAACAAGTATGCAGTGGAATTCAGGACAGCTTCAAATACTGATGGAAGTTACTACAGAGGTGAAAGGTTGGAAGGCCAACGCTGTCCAAGACAACTATCATTATGGAGTGAAAGCACCATATCACTACTTCACTTGCTTTAGACTTTGAATTATTAAACTTTAGATCTTTCACTTCTGTTCACAGATTTGATTTGCCCTATCTAGATAAGCTTTTCAAATGACAGACTTCACTCCATTACCAAGCTTAATAAGAGAAAAAGCTTTCGGGAGTAACTGCGTTGTAAGTATCATGCAACAAAGAGTTAAAGAGAAGTAAGGGAGCTTTATGAAGACATTTAATACTTCAAGTGAGAGAACTGGCAGTAAAAAAGTGGAAGGACACAATGTAAGCCTTTCTACTCTTTGCCTAGTTTTTATTAAATAGTACATACAAATTTCTTTTGTGCTTCCAGTAAAGAATATTTTTCCCTATTTTCTCAGAAAGAAAACCCCCAAAAAACAACANAAAAGGGCATTAAATAGTGAATTTTGTGTTGCCTTATTTCACAAAATTTCCTCTCCTCAAAAGGATACAGAAGTAATGTTTTTGGGTTTTGGGTTTTTTTTTTATGTATCTCAATTAAGCATAGCAAATTAGAAGTGTTTTCCAATAAGAGATACTACCTGTAGCCTAAAGGGAATGACAGAAGAACTCCAGCAACTCTTTCAGAGGCAGCCTGAGGTGCCATACTCACAGCTTTTTTCCCCTCTGCTGGTCTGCTGAGTTTGCTGCCCCCATGGTATGGCTAACAGAAGATACTATGCACTTGTGCCTCAGCTACTCTACCGTAAAGTGCCACGTTTCAGCACAAGTCACTAAAAAATATGAAGTGGAGCTAAGCTACCAGACCTTACAGTGGAATGAATGAAGTACAGACACACATTCACTTCTGCTGACACAGCTATGAGTGAAGAAACAGAAAAGCTGACTGAATCCCTATGCAATTCCAGCAGCAGCCACAGCAGCTTCCTAGCAGTCCAGCTGCACTGCTACTTCCCTGGTAACTATTAGTTGTGATGGTTATTAACCCAAATCAGAGCTTTTGTCATACAGTTCACAGTGGGTTTCCATGTGTAAGTTATTGCAAGTGAAGCCCTTACAGCCAAGCACAGAATAAAAACACAACACTGTCCAAAAGCTCTTTTTCATTTGAAAAGGAGAAACAAAAAGCAATTATATAGAATAGAAATCTGCAACTTTGACTAAACACAGTGATGTCAGAGTAGCTCTTGGCCACTGGGACCATCATGGACAGGAAAGCCCATCATCCAACCACTTATATATTCTAAACATGCTGGAAACAGAACTATCCCAGCAACATGGCCTCCCATCTCACACGCACTTTTAAAGTAAGGTAAGCAGTGCTTGCACCATCTGGAAAGCAATGCAATCTTCTCCTTGAAGTGTGGGAGATGTTACGTGTGCAGGGAGAAGAGTTCTGCTGAAACCTCTAGTTAATATCTACTTAACATGAGTAGTCAAGCACTTGTGGAGCACTGCAGGAGTGGGGCTGGTGATACTTGAGTTTGTCTTTTCTTTTTTTTTTTTTTTTTTTTTTTTTTAAATAATGCCAGTCATAACTGTCNTTTTTTTTTTTTTTTTTTTTTTTTCTTTTTAAATACATCATGCACCACATGGAAGGTAGAGGCAAATGTTTTTCCCAGGCATCCACCACATTGCCGGCAATGAGATGTGCCACAACAACAAGTGTTAGCTCTATGCAACTGTTACCTATAGGTCAATGGCATTTAAAATAGAAAAATCTTTCTTACACAGTGTTATGAATAAAATTGCACTTGATTTTGTTAAAAACTCATATCACTGTAACTTTTCCAAATATTTCCCTTCTGGCATCTTCATTTTCTTCATTAACAGGAGCTTCTCTCAAAAACCCTCTCATTCATGTTGGACATAACACAGAACAGCAAAAAGCCATTATCTACCAGGAAATGGGGCTGTGGTTTCTTCAGTACTTAGTTCGCTATCCCCACCCTCCTCCCAAAAAGGAACAGGCATCTCACCTCTAGGTGTCAGTTGTAACACAGAAATATAAACTCCTCAAGCAGACATTAGGAATTTTAGTTTCACAGATTAAATATTTGAAAAGTTACAGAAGGTGCTGGAATAGTACACATTTAAATTGCTTAAAAATCCAAACTTGCAGCAACTTCATATATTCAAATTTTCAAAAGGTTTATAATGTCCTTGTGAACTTCTTCCACAGCAAGACACCCTCATGACAACAAAGCATCAATCTTCAAAGGCTGAGATCAAGAAACAAATCAGCAGGATGTGCTTGCTCCACCAAGCAACTCTGAGAGGTGTCTCCACTTCCAACAGCAAAAAGCTACTCCTTCATTCCATTTTTGACCTTTCAAAGTGTGTAATCATTCTTTCCTGGAAAAGAAATGATAGTCAGAAACAAAGTTATATACTTTGAACATTCACAACAAAAATGTCTGAGTGTGCTTTAAGTCAGCAGTCCAACTTATGCAGCAGATAGATCACCACTTCTTTTAGAATACAGGCCTCTATTCCGAGCAGTTGTACCATGATTGTCCCCACTATCATTCTCCCCCTTTGTAATACTCTACTGCTGCAGTGGCAACATCAGAGATTCCAGTTATAATAAACTGAGTCTGTAACAGCTGACTCATGACTCCTTTGGCATGTCAGAAGCCTAATACGAACTGAAGATTTGTTTACTGACCTCATCTGAATCCAGTAGAGCTGGAAGAGCACTGCAAAGGGGAGAAAAAAAAAAAAGAGATAATTATAACACCTACTAGAGACCATATAATTGACAACCATCTTCAGCCTTAGATTGCACCTTAAGCATTTTAGGGCACAGGAGAACAATCATGAAGGTAAGACTTTGATTAACAGAACTTAGAGAAAGACACACAAAAGAGGAAGAGCCCAAGCAGGAACTTCAATTTTAAAACTGTGAAGGTTATTATTTTCTAAGCTTATTACCAACTGAACGATTTCCATGTTGCCATTAAATAAGCCAAATCAGTCATGTGTGAGCACTGCTGAACTACACCAAAGACATTCCAATATGGGACTATATTATAGAAACACATCCCAGAAATCAAACAAGTTAGACTGGTACTGTAGGCTTTTCACCTACAAAAGACCTCCCAACTATTGATATATCATCTCTTCACAGCCCTGATCATATTTTCAGGAACACAAAACCCTGCATCAGACTATCTCAAAGCACCCTTTCCTAGCTTATACCAGCCTAGTCCTTGCTTTCTTAAGGAATCCTACCATTCTTCAAAAAATAAGTCCTAGAACTGGAGAAAAAAGTCAACTGAGAAAATGCAATTTTTCATCCTCTTGAAGCTTAAACTTCAATTGATTTTTTTTTTTACTTCAAGTTAGTTGTTTTGTATTTAAATCCAGAGCCTCTGCCAAAATTACCAAATCAGATTTGTGAACATAATTAATCTGGGAGCTTCTGTTTTGCTATAAAAAATTTAGACATAGATACTGACACTTTCAGGATGCAGAAGTTATTAAAAAGAGAACAGATATTGAATTGTTTATATAGCTCTCTATATTGCCAGAATAAAAATTACTCAACAGACATTCCAAATAAAGTTGAGAACTAAATTATATTATTCAGTGGCTTCCAAATCAGTCTGTGGTTTCACTTCCCAAGACGGCGTTCTGTAATCAGCTTGTGTTCAAGTGGCACAGACTGTGACCCCAGCAGACTGCGTAAAGCCAAGTGGAAGCATGCTAAGAAGTCAGAGGCTAATTCCAGGCTGAACTCAGCATCTGCTCACATAAGCACAGCAACCTAATGTATTTGTGCTCCTGCGTTGCACCAACCTGCATTTACTGTGACGACAGAAATACTTACACATCTGTCACCGATGAAGGGACATTTTCCTCTACCCACTTCAGGTCATCCTCCTGCTACAAGTAAAGAAATTAAAAGGGAAAGCTGACTTTTGTTTTCCAAAATGCTGTCATATGCAAGTGTCTTCTCAGACTACTTGACAAAAGTGTAATGTATTTAGAATGTAAGTTAAAAAAAACCCAAAAAACAAAACCACCACAAAAAAACCCCATCCTCACTTTCAACTTGATTTTTGGATTAGAGAAAACATTCCAAGTTAAAAAAAAAAAATCTAAAAAATTAAACCCCACCTACAACTTACTGTCAATTCTGTAACAGTTTAATAGTGACTAGGAGAAGTAGGTGGCCAGAAGACTTTGGTTATTTATACAATCAAGTTTAAGTCTCCCACAACAGGACATCATCTTTATATGACGTTACAGACGAAAAAATATTAAAAACACACAAGCTGGATTTTGCAAAGATTAGTTAAACTGCATTGGCATGTTTTCTCATTGCTCTCTGATGAGCACTCCCTAATTTACAACATAACCACATCTAAAGTTGGAGAACTGGCCCTTTCTCATCCTCCCTCATCCCCAATATAGGAAGGTTTGACTTTCATGCTATTCTCAGATAAGCAGTCTATATTTGCAATCAACCTTTGAGAAGAACAATGTCAACAACAAAAATATTACTGGCACCATTAGTTCCTGCAGGTTCTTTCCACCTTTAAATTTATGCATGAATTGCATAAAAAGACTGAGACATATTTTTTACCTCCTAGCTGAATGTGAAACCACCTCTGCTTAAAATACACATACATAAAAAAACCAAATATATTAAAAACATTCCACTCAAACTATTTATATAGCTACATAACAACATAAACATCACCTCATTCAAGTCATGAATCACAAACATCAAAATTAGAAGATTTAAAACATGTCTCAGCCTCCTCTCAGTCTGACAGACTTGTGAAAATAATGTATTTATTCTTGGTTAGAATATAGTATTATACACTTCTCTCTGTACTGGATCGTGAAACTTTCCTAAAGCACAGACTAAATTCTAAAGCTTGCCTTGCACTTCCTTGCACAGGAAATTGATTGAAAACCTTGGATCTACCTTCCTTTCAGAAGCACTCCAAGTACAACACTGACTCACTGCCACTCAAAAGCAAACCAAGAAATCCCCATTTAGAGGTTAAAGGCTTTGTTTATTTGTGAGCTGCCACTGGGGGCAACCAAACAAGAGACATGGATCTATATCTTTCGAGGCAGGGAGAGTATACTCACAACTTTGTTTGTTTTTACATTCCCGTTTGGTTCTTGCTTTGTACTCCTCATTTTCATTCCCTCTGAAAATGAAAGAAGGAAAATAAAGATAGAGATAACTGAATTATAATCGTTCATCACTTGTAAGCATGTTGAGTGTTTGCACAGAGCATTTCATCAAATCCAAAGAGACAGAGCAAGACAGAGAAGTTAATCATTAAGACAATGCTTTCCATTTGAAAGGCTCATGTTTCTCCTGGCAGGTGGAATACCTACTGTTTCTGCATTGTGCAATTCTAACTAAAAGGACTAGAAATTGGTAACTTCTAGGTAAGAACTCAAAAGACAGCGTTGCTTGGAGAGGCTGCAGAATCTAAATCCTTGGAGATACTCCAAATTCATCTGGACACAGTTCTGGACAACCTGTCCTAGGTGACCCTGCTTGAGCAAGGATTTTGAACAGGATGACCTCTAGAGGTCCCTTCCGACCTTAACCATTTGGAGATATACACAGTTCCCAAAGATCTGGAGATCAGTAACAAGTGGCATCCGTACTGGGACCACTGCTGTTTAACATCTGTGTCAGCCATATGGACAGAGGAATCAGTGCACCTTCAGCAAGTTTGCAGATGACATCAAGTTGTGTGGCACAGTCGACTTGCTAGAGGGCAGGGATCCATCCAGAGGGACCTGGACAGGCTGGAGAGGTGGGCCCAAGCCAATGAGATTCAACAAGGCCAAGTGTAAGGTCCTGCACCTGGGTAGGCACAATCCCAAGCACAAATCTAGGTTGGGTGGTGAATGGCTGGAGAGCAGTCCTCAGGAAAAGGACCTGGGGGGCTAGGTTGATGAAAAGCTCAACATGAGCCTGCAGTGTGCACATGCAGCCCAGACAGCAGCTGAGTCCTGGGCTGCATCAAGAGCAGCATGGCCAGCAGGGCAAGGGAGGGGATTCTGCCCCTTTGCTTTGCTCTTCTCAGACCCCACCTGGAGTACTGAGTGCAGTTCTGGAGCCTCAACACAAGAAGGACATTGAACTGCTGGAGCGAGTCCAGAGGAGGGCCACAAAGATGATCAGAGGGCTGGAGCAGCTCTCCTATGAGGACAGGCTACTAGAGTTGGGGCTCTTCAGCCTGAAGAGAAGGCTGCAAGGAGACCTTAGAGTAGCCTTCCAGTATCTAAAGGGGGCCTACGGGAAGGCTGGGGAGGGACTATTTACCATCTTGCAACAACAGGATGAGGGGCAATGGGTTTAAACTGGCAGAGGGAAGATTTAGACTGGATGTTAGGAGGAAGTTCTTTACAGTGAGGGTGGTGAGACACTGGAACAGGTTGCCCAGGGAGGTTGTGGCTGCTCCCTCCCTGGAGGGGTTTAAGGCCAGGTTGGATGAGGCCTTGAGTAACCTGTACTAGTGGGAGGTGTCCCTGCCCATGGCAGGAGGTTGGAACTAGATGATCCTTGAGGTCCCTTCCAACCTTACCATTCTATGATTCCTTTTCCCTTCTGACGGCTGACCTGCCACTTGGTTGACTTAAAAGGAGAGGCAATATGCATCTCAGTCTGTCAGACAGCCAAATAAAGCTGATTTGCAAACGCACCTAACAAATTACACACACTTCCTCAGGTCCCAAACTAGTCAAACACCACTGATACTGCTCAGCAGAACTGGTTTGTGGACAGACAGCAACAGTGACTATGTCACCCTATCTTTTACACACCTCATAAACAGTAGCATTATATTAGGCATGAAAGGGAGATGGGAGGCAGGGAAAAGAGTATTTTATAGTGTGGGAGGGATTTTCACTGGACATTCCTGTACCCTAATACTGAAAATTCAGAAGGCTGCAGAGTTTGAGAAACACATAATAAATGAAAATCCTTGAACAGAATTTTAAAAGAACTGCAAACAAAACCTTTGCCTACAAAAAATATGCAAGAGATCTTTGTCATCATGACTGGATCCAAACCTGACTTGATGTATTTAATAAACCCAAGTCCAACGGGCACAGTAAAGCAATCAGAACAGTAACAGGGTGTTGTCATCTGATAAGCCCAGTATTAAGCAGGCAATGTAAACACCAAACAGAAAGCCAGTGATTACTTTACAACTGCATAAGTCAACAGCAATAAGGAGGCACTGACTTTGTTTGTACAGCATTAATGAACTTTGTGTTAGAGAACAAGAGACCCCCAATGCCTCAGAAATGTGTGCTCAGCACCAAAATTATAGGGGGAAGGAATAAAATGTTGCTTTTACCAAAGCTTTCCTTTAACATTGGTTCTTTCTGCTCATCATCATCATCCTCCTCAGAGAGTGGTGAGAAAGCAAACCTTTAGGAGGAAAAGAGTTAGAGTTGTCTTAGAATAACATCCCTTGTCACCCAGGAGATTCATTACCCCAACACTCACAACTCGATTTTTCTGTTGTAGTTCATTGTTTTTCAGACCTAAGCTAAGCTACATAATCGAAAGTTTAATTAATTTCTTTCTAAGTTCACCACCAGGTACAGATTGAATTTTAGCTATGTGACTTCCATACACTTACTTTTCCATAAGCCCCTACACACACTGCTTATGGATCAGCACGTAGTAATTAAAATCACCCATCAGAACTTCTTTGGATTAAAAAAAACATTTCCCAATCCCAGTGAAAGAGGTTAACAAAAGCCATACCTTTGGTTGTTAGCAGATGGTCTCCACAGAATCATTATAACAAAAAGGATCATTGAGAACAATAAACGCCAGATGGCATCATCCACCCATAGCTCCTGCCAGTCCTGTCAAGAAAAAAAGTTGTGAAGAATGAGACTCCATGTCCTCAGCTCTTTGCAAGGGGGAGCTATAGGTTTCTGACAAAGTGGTTCGTTACCCACAAGAGTGAGAATTTTAGCATATGAGGTATTACTCCAGACATTATCCATAGAAAAATCTGTTCCAGAAGGCCCAATCTCACTTCCAAGTGTAAATTTACAAAGAGGCAGTAACGGCAGGAAGCATTCAAACTCACCGACTGACAGTCCACCAGCCTGAACTTCATGGTGGTCCAGATGATAAATACAATGGATGCTGCAATATTAAAACAAACAAGCTGCTCATTACAACTAAATATGCTAATCTAGATATACTACTGACAGGACTGTGTTTCCCAAACAAAGGGTAATGATATAAAGAGTTTAATTTTGGAATCAAATTTATTAGTTTTATAAAACAATGAGATTGATTTATTGCACTGACCTTATACAGTAATTTAGGCAGAGAGCAGTGTATTTTGCTCTTGGAGCTTCAGTGAGACAAAGCATAAATCAAGTATTTAGCCAATTCCTCATTCCTATTCATTACTCTCGTATTACATTTATCTAGCCTCCAAAACATGGTTTCATTATGAGGTGACAAACAAAGCCTGGCTTGAACTAACTGAACCATCCAATCTATCTCAATGCCTAAGCATTACATCTTGATCCACGAGAGCTCAAAAGCTCACACTATGCCCTCAACACTGAGAAGATGAGACCTCCCTCCACTGAAGTGTTCTGCGACAACTGCGAACCCAGTACTGAGAGGAATTGAGTTAGTTTGAGGCTAATCGAAATATTTTAATGAGAGAAATTAGATCACTGATTGTAAAAGAGAAAATAATGAAAAGTCTTTATCATTCATTGAGTTGCTGAGAGAGATAAAAAGCCAAAAT
>VWYK01009052.1:0-10958 GCA_013399775.1 Semnornis frantzii | reverse complement strand
AGTCTTTCCGGGAAGGGGTTGCCGGGGCTTGGTGCCGGTTCCCGGTCGGAGGGGATGGAGGAAAGCTCGTCCTCCCGGGGTCTGCACGCCGTGGGAGAGCCGCGCCGGGGCCGTCCCCCCTCCCCCTGCCCGCCCGCGGCTCGCCGGGCGGCGAATGCAGCGCTTCAGGAGCTGTCTGCTGCTGCTGCCAGCTTCTCCCATCTGCTAGGGCTTGTCATGGGGCTTACGGCTTTGCAGGAGAGCTTTCTGCGCGCTGGCGTTTCGTAATTAATTGAGAAACGTAGCAAACTCACGTTCTGGGGTGGCTTATGGCTGGCCTCTCTGTTTTCACAGATTATCTGGAGAGACGGACAGAACTCTCTGTTAGCACAAGGCATGAGTCTAGCCGATGGCCTGGATCCTACCTCTGTTACTAGTAACTCGGGGTGGGAAAATTCTGACACACACCAGTGACATCTGTGCGAAAGGTGACTCTCGAGGGACGTTTGGGTTTTTTTGCCGGCGATCTGGATCGGCTCTTAATTTGGGCATTTATTTGCAAACTGCCATAGTAACTCTGTGATGATGGTGGTGAAATCATAAAAGTTGGCAGCACAATAAAGCAAGCCCTTACGATTGTGTTTGATCTCCGAGAACTGAAAGCACTGAATAAAATTTTCATACAACTTAAAACTCCACCTTGGATCAGTTGCATTGAGATCAGTGTTTTTTCACACTGAGACCAATTTTTCTATTTTAATATTTAAATAGAGACTTACTTGAAGAGACAATCTATTTTTTAAAGGAAAAAGAAATGATCAAGATTGGACACTCTTGCATCAATGCATTTTTTTTTTTACTAAATTGCTGTATTATGTAAAATAGTGGGTAGGGTGTGAAGAAAAGCCTTTTGTACACGTACTGCAGTGGGGTTTTTATACTAGGAAGTTGAACAAATAACTAAAAGACAAATTTCTGTAACCTCTCCAATGATTTTATGGTATTGCAAAATGGTTTGCAGTTTTTACTATTGGAGGCTTGAAGAAGTAACATTTTACTGAATAGAGTGGAAGACTTGGTGTACCTGAGGTAATCAAGATCACTCAAAATCGGTTTTTTTTTTATTAACCACCAGGAAAATGCTTATTCAAGACTGATTTAATTAAAGTCCTGGCGTTTAGCAATGGAGGGCCCACAAATTAACTTCCCCCTAGGTCTAGTCTCAGACCAGAAAAGGAGTGGGATCGGAGAAGATGGGAGTCCACCACTGAAAAAAGCAATGACAGAAATGCGTGTAAATAGCAACGTGCGAGTTGTAATAGACAAATTGCCAACAATAAAGAAGGAAAACTTGGATGAATATGACGAAACCCCTGCGGAGGCTGACGGGGAAACTGCCAAGCCAAACAGCGCTTCGCTATCTGAGCCTTTGAATTTAAATCCAGGTTTGAAACACACGTTGGCACAGTTCCACCTGAGCAGCCAGAGTTCACTGGGTGGACCAGCAGCTTTTTCAGCTCGGTATTCCCAGGAGAGTATGTCACCCACTGTCTTCTTGCCTCTTCCATCGCCGCAAATACTCTCTGGTCCGCTGCTCATTCCTCCGGACAGCTCCACAGAACTCACTCAGACTCTGCTGGAGGGGGAATCAATCTCCTGTTTTAAAGTGGGAGGAGAAAAAAGACTCTGCCTGCCTCAAGTGTTGAATTCGGTTCTCCGTGACTTTTCATTGCAACAGATCAACACGGTGTGTGATGAACTGTACATTTACTGCTCAAGGTGCACTTCTGACCAGCTTCATATTCTGAAGGTTTTGGGAATTCTTCCATTTAATGCTCCATCCTGTGGGCTAATTACACTGACTGATGCTCAGAGACTATGCAATGCTTTACTACGTCCTCGCACTTTTCCTCAGAATGGCAGTTTTCTCCCTGGTAAGAACACCTTGGCCCAACTGAAAGAGACTGGCAGTGCCTTTGAAGTAGAGCATGAATGCCTGGGCAAGTGCCAGGGCTTGTTTGCACCTCAGTTCTACCTTGCCCCGGATGATCCTTGTATCCAGTGTTTAGAGTGCTACGGGATGTTCTCCCCCCAGACGTTTGTGATGCATTCACACAGATCCCCAGACAAGAGGACCTGCCACTGGGGGTTTGAGTCAGCCAAGTGGCACTGCTACCTGCATATTAACCAAAAATACCTGGGAACGTCGGAGGAGCGGGAACTGAAGCATCTCTTGGAGGAAATGAAGGAGAAATTTAGCGAGAAAAATCAGAAAAGAACTCGGTCCAAAGTAAGTTCACCCAGTCTTGTAAAACTCACATCCCTCTCTGCTCACACATAAATCCTTGTTTGGCAAGGGCATTGCTTACCTTTTGTACATGGCAATGCTTGTCAAATCAAGCCTAAGTTAAATTTGTGAGACAGTTTCACCATGGGAAGGTATTTCTCATTAAAAGGTGCAGTAATCTCTTTCCTCTTTGGGCTGCAAGGTTTGGCTTTGTTGATTCTTGTTCTGTTCTGAGGTATGCAGTCTCTGGAAAAGTCAGAGCTGTTGTTGAAATTTTCATTCTCCCATTTGACCTTTCAGGATGTTTTTATGCAGTGTGTGTTGCAGCAGCTGAGCGAAGCAGAAAGGAGCTTGAAAATCAAATACTACAAATTAATTCTTCATCTGTTTTACTCCAGCACACACATGTGTAGGGTATGGCCACCTGCCTTGCTAACCACCCATCTTATGACCTTGCATACAGGGTAATGATGCCTTGATAAGTGGCTGTTCAGAAGCCCAAAGTCAGCTTGTTCAGCAACTGCTTTCTGTTTAAACCAGTTGTACAGAGAAATATGCCAAGAAGAGAGGGGGTTTTAAGCAGCCCAAGTAATGAGCTGTGGGCCGGTATCTTGACAATGGTTAATAATAGCTGTTGGGTTTTTTCCTAAAATACTGCTGCAAGTCTGCACTGTCCTTCAAACATACAGAACTTATTTTTCCCTTAGAGAGCTGCTACTTTAAAGAATAAGGCAAGCATCAGATAAATGCTGAACATCATAGATGTTTTCGTTCTACAAATGTACATTTTTGGAGGGTATAATTTAAACATGAGCAGTTTTTAAATGGTCCCTGCCCCATGACTGCATTTATTTTCAGTGTACTTGGCATTTCTGTGTCTCTCTAATGGCTGTGGGTTTGATTTTATATCCATTTTGCCTGTGGTGGATTTCAGACTGGCAGTGAAAGCATTCTGGGTAGTTGAGCCCCACAATGTTTGCTGTAGGTTGATGCCTTTCAGTATAAACTTCTGAAGAGTTAGTACTGCAGAAAGGCTTACTGTAGTAACAGATAATTTTACAGTTCTGTCAACCTATAGTAAGGGATTTTAGCAGAAGAGTCTGCAATATGACTGCTTTTCCATGTGCTGAATTATTTGAAGATGCAGGTAAATTCATAACAAGGAGAATGCTTTTCATCAGATCAAGACATGGCAATCTTTATGCTCGCCGTGCCAGTGCAGGTAAATAAACCATTGGTGGATGCATCAGTGGAAGTAGTCTTCCATACTCATACCTATAAATACTGCTTCCCTTTTCACAGTAGCAGATTTCAGACCACGAGGTCTTTCAGTTTCATGTGTACAGATGAAAAAAAAACCCAAACGCCTGCAATTAGCAGTAACAGTGCAAATGAAATACAGAAACTTTCTGGAGTCTTCTGTTGCAGAACTGTGAAGTTCTGTCTTACAAAGCAGCAGATGAAATCAGAGTGAGAGAGAAACTGAACACTTGAACAAAGATAAAATGTGGGGGAGGGTTCTTTTTTCTTTTTTTTTAGTTTTTTCTTCATGGATATTCATCTGGGAAGTACGAAAGACTGGAAGAGTTTAATGGGGGAGTGTGGAAGCGCAGCTTCTGTTTCCTTGTCCTTGAGAAGCTTGGAGTGCTTCAGATGTCTCTCTCATTTCTGTGGTGTGAGAGATATTAGGTACAACATGGAGGAGATTCCCTTATCTTAAGCTCCTAGGGAAATCTATTTGCAGGTTGTTCCATTTCCTGTTCTGTCACCTTCTTACCACCTTTGCTGAGTCAGTCTTCAGAAGTGCAGGTGCATCTTTAAGGTTATCTTGGAGAGCCCAGCAAGAACAGTTGCCCTTGGCCAGGTCTTTGTCCATCCAGTAATAATAAATCACTAATAAAATTCCATAGTCTTTGGAGCATCCTAGGTCCTGTGCTTTGCCCTTCTCCATAGCATTTCACTCTGAGTCTTTTCACCTCACAGTGCAAATAAGCTTTTGCTTTCTATATTTTCAGAGCAGACAGGGCACTCACAAGGTTAATTCCTTTCTGTTCCCTGCGCTGATAAGAGATCTGTAAGTTGTGTGTTTGGTTGTCACCGAGTTTCTCATTTTCTGTGGAGTTCTAGACTGCAGTGTAACATCCACCTGCTCTTCATGGAACAGCTGACACTAAGTCTGCTGATCGCTTGTGCTGTCAGATCCTCCTTCCCTTTGACTTTGCGACAGTTTCTGATAAGTTCTCTGCACTTAAGCTTTGTCTTGTCCCTCAGACCAGTTCCTTGACTTTGTCACTGTGTGTGGGGATAAGCTTGCAGAAAGGAAAGTTAACATAGCTTCTGAGTGTTTTCATAAATCCCATTCCTGCTAAAACTGCTGCAGCCCAGCCAGCCAGCCGAGTCCTGGGCTGCATCAAGAGAAGCGTGGCCCGCAGGGCAAGGAAGGGGATTCTGCCCTTCCACTCTGCTTTTGTCAGACCCCATCTGGAGTACTGTGTACAGTTCTGGAGCCCCCAGCACAGGAAGGACATGGAACTGTTGGAGCAGGTCCAGAGGAGGCCACAAAGATGCTGAGAGGGCTGCAGCAGCTCTGCTATGAGGACAGGCTGAGAGAGTTGGGGCTCTGCAGCCTGCAGAAGAGAAGGCTTCCAGGAGACCTTAGAGTAGCCTTCCAATATCTGAAGGAGGCTCCAGGAAGGCTGGGGAGGGACTATTGACAAGGGCTTGTAATGCCAGGACAAGGGGAATGGGTTTGAAGTGGCAGAGGGAAGATTTAGACTGGATGTTAGGAGGAAGTTGTTTGCAGTGAGGGTGGTGAGACACTGGCACAGGTTGCCCAGGGAGGTTGTGGCTGCTCCCTGCCTGGAGGTGTTGAAGGCCAGGTTGGAGGAGGCCTTGAGTGACCTGTGCTAGTGGGAGGTGTCCCTGCCTGTGGCAGGGGGTTGGAACTGTCTGATCCTTGAGGTCCCTTCCAACCTTACCATTCTATGATTAGTCTGAAGCCACTACTTACCTCCTGTTATTTTTCCTTAAAGGACAATTTTGTACAACTAGCTTTAGAAGAAAAATAAGAGATTTTTTTTCACGTGGCACTTTGAATCAGTTTAGGTAGAAGTCATTCAATTCGATGTGGATATGTTTTCATAGAATTACTTAAGAGCATTTCAATTTCAGGTAATGCAGTATACATGTGTATATTGAAGTAGGTGCTTTTTATCTCTTCTTTGTGAACCTAGATAATGAGGAAGGAATTGTGTTAGAATAAGGTGTCTGTTTACAACAACCTTCCATTTTCCTTCCTAAGTAAAAATTCAGTAACAAGTTATGCCAGAATTTATTTGCAAAAGTGCACCCTCATGGGTAGATACTGCAGCTGGTTTCCATTTGGAATAGATGAGAATATGAAAATCTCACCTAGTAACTTGAAAATACTTGGAATTACCTGATAGGTAATTCCACATGGAAATATGTAAATGTCAAAACTGAAGTCCTAAAGCATGGGCATGATGTGATTCAGAAGTTGGAATTGGATGGCTGTATACTAGCTGTAACATAAGGAGAAGATTGTATGTACATTATTGAAGTTATTAAAGTGATCAGAGTAAGTAGAAAAAACCTTTGCAAGTGTGAGGATGAGGCTGCTTTTCTAGAGATTGTTTGCTGTATTTCAAATCCTTATGATTTAAATGGTTGATTATGGATTTACTACTCTGGAGCTTGGCTTCTTTCTACTGTCCCTCCTTTCTCTCTGTATTGGAACTGGAGGGGTGGAGTTAAATTTCAGTTTCAGTCGTAGAGCTGTATCGAGTGGGCTGAAAGTTTTGACCAAAGTCCTGTAGAAGGGATTTGGTCTCCATCATGATCAAGTGGCATTTAGTTCTGTAGACCTTGGCACAAGCCACATGTGTAATTGACTACTCTCTCCACTGCCGGAGATGAAGTTCTGTAACAGTTTATTTGGGGGTATATAACTATAAACTTTTCTGATACCTATCTTGTACACAAGGAATTACAAAGCTGTTAGAATGCCAGAAGAAGCTTTTGGTGCAGTAGGATTTTTTTGTTTTAGCTTTTTAGGTTTGAATTCTTTCACATTGAGCAACTTTCCAAAGCTACTGGGTCTGGCTGGAGTGAGGGTAGCTGTATTCCTAGCAGCCTGTGTGGTGCTGTACTCCTGGTTTGAGGCTAAAACAGAAGCACACCAAAGCTCTGGGTGCTGCTGAACTGTGTTTGGGCAGTGTCAGTGCTTTTTCTGTGTTGTGCTCAGCTGCTGCAGTGAGTGGGCTGGGGGTGGACAAGAGACTGGCAGAGGCCAACGAGAGACTCTGTGCTTTATAATGCTATGCTCAGCAATAAAAATTGGGATAGAAAGGAGAAGAAAGGGGAGTTTGGCATTTAAGGTGGACCTCATTCAAAGACTGGCTGGGCATCACTGTGCCTGTGGCTGTGGGTGGTAATGAGCAATATCCTTTGCTTCACTTGTTCTTGATTTTTTTTTTTTATTTGTTTGTTTGTATTCCCTTTTTCATTCACCTATTAAACTGTTTTTACCTTAACATAGGAGCTTCCTTGCTGTTGTCCCCATCCCACTAGTGGGGGTAGGGAGGGAGCAGCTGCATGAGTGCTCAGCTGCTGGCTGGGGTCAACCAGCTACACCTGTCCCCAAAACCTGCTTCCCAAGGCTATTTAAATACAATGAACTTAAGAAACTATTTCTTAGATGTGATTTTTTTGTTTTAAGAAGACACTTTCCAATGAGTAGTAACTTTGCAGCAGAGCACAAAGTATCTCCAGTAACCGACTACAAAGTGATATCTTGAGACAAACAGAGCAAGAATTGCTCTCCAAGTACAAAATGCACACAGGTTTTTTTAGGATGATATATTCTGATTTTATTTGTTTCTGCACGGGGAATGGAGTTGTCATGTCACTGCTGCAGCTCTGCCTGCTTCTGTAATAAAAAATGGTGACAGCTGAAGAAATTTGTGTCTCTGCAACACCAGGAGTTGTTCCCTTTTATTCCCAGGTTTTATTTTGCAATAAAGTAGCTGGCAGGTGCTTACTGTGATGTGGATGCTTTATTGCAAAAGGCTCCTACAACCGTTTGGGAGTCCTGGTTTCTGCTTTTTTATTTCTCCCAAACATTTTTTAGCATGGCTCTGGCGGGGTTCTGGAAACTCAGCAGAGCTTTTATATAGGCTTGTAAAGAGATTTCCTTTTAATTTCATTACTGCTTTGCCTGTCATGGGAAATTGGAGATGGATGAAACTTTTGTGGCTTGCATCACCATGCCTCTCTACCAGACACTTTGTTTGCCAGTACCCCAGTTTGTCAGGTGTGTACCTATTAATGGTGTAAATGCCATTCCCTTGAGGAGAGTAAATAACTTGTACACCTCTACCAGTTACCCATGAGGAGAGTAAATAACATGTACACCTCTACCAGTTACCCATTTCTTTTCTTCAGGCAGATTCTCAGCAGCAGAACCTGGAATTACCACAGTGGTATCCAGTTATAAAGCAAGAAGCAGAAACTGATCCTCAACCACCCTCCTTTTTCCATCCCAGGTAAAATTAATTTCCTGTGTAGAACTGTAAGTGCTGGTATGTACAGGTATTTACGTATTTTTTTTGGCTATTTAAGGCTAATAAAAGTATTAAGGATAAGAAAAGTATTTGCAGCCTGGACTGTTAGGAGAGCTCTGAGGGATCATGCAGGAATAATTGAACCCTAACTTTTTATACATTTCCTAGTGTCAATACTAATGAACTTCTTAGGAGGGGGGTTTGGTGCATACTCCAGCTGTGATCTAGGAGTGTTCTTCAGTAGGCAATACAATTGAAATGTAAGTACAATTTCCCTTTTCAAAGTAGAAATGACAGAAGGTAATGCGTGTAGAAAGCTGCAGAGGGATGATTTATCATGAGTGCAACTTAAATTTCCTTTTGCAAAAAAAGGTGTTTGGAGGCTTTCTTCCACACCAGGACAGTGGCTGCAGCTGAGTTTTCTGTTGATGTTTCCTGGTTTAGAAACCAAGTGCATTTCCTTAGCACAGTACACAGTTAGTCATCTGCACCAGCTAGGGGAACGGTTTTTCTTGACCTGCCCCTTACCCTCATCCTCCTGTGGTTATACATTTACCATAAATGGGTGAGATCAGAACAACACACATGCAGCAGACCACTTCCCATGCAAACATGAATGGTGGAACTTCCATCATAGTCTCTCAGTTTGCTGTTTCTGTTGGTGCCTGCCTTCAGAACTAGGAGAAAGGAGTGTGGAAGACAGTGATGTGAAATGCAGTGTCCAGCATCGTGACGCTTTGTATCCTGACACTCTTTTCCCTCTCCACAAGGCAAAAGCTGAGTGAATAGTTTAGGGCAGTACAGAAGGATGCTCCCGGGAGTCCAAGAGCTGTGAAAATCCAGATGAATTGTTCAGCATATGTGGAAAAGAAGGTCCAGCAGTGGTCTCAGCCATGCCCCAGTGTTGTCACTATACAGCTTTGCTGTTTAGTGAGAGACTCACTCCCACTACGCTGATCACTTCCCCCATCCTCCATTGCTACTATAAGGATTATGAAAATGCCAGAGAGTCTGGATTCTAATGACAGTCTAATTTCACTCTTTGCATTTAAATGAAGACTTCATGTGATTTTTCTGTATGATTATTTTAATCAACCATGTTTGGGAAATCCTCTTGTTTGATCAAAACCTTATCTAGATAATCTACTCGGGAAAGATTAAGTGGATCATGAGAGTTTCATTTTGCATAGGAAAAATTTGTGAAGGAGATGTGGTCTTCTTTAAAGCTTTTACAGTTTCAAATCATGTTCAATCAGACTTGCTGTTCTCTACCATTTATTATGCTTTGTCTTTCATTCTTAATTTTGCTGTTCTCCTGCTGCAGCTACTACCTTTATATGTGTGACAAAGTGGTGGCCCCAAACGTATCTCTTGCATCACAATGTAAGGATGTTGCAAAACCAGCAGTCAGAGCTTCAGAAGTAATTAAGTCCTCACCTGGTCATTCAGAGAAGAAGCTCAGTAGTGGAAAGCACAAAAAATCTGCCTCTTATCCAGAGCTTTCTCTTGAAGAACAGGAAAAGATTGACTTGAAAACTGGTGTGGAGCAGCATAAACGTTTAGGTGAGTAGAGAAAATTTTGTTGGGTTCTTACACCATGTAATAGGCACAGTGTGAGGGCAGAGTGGCCTGAGAGGAGTTCTGAAGAAAGAGACCTGGATGCTGGATGTATTGATTGATGAGAAGCTCAAAAGGAGCCAGCAGTGCACTCAGGTAGCCCAGAAGGCAAATTATATGCTAGGCTGCATCAAGAGGAGTGTGGCCCGCAGGGCAAGAGAGGTGATTCTGTCTTTTGCTCTTGTGAAACCCCACCTTGAATACTGCATCCAGTTCTGGTGTCCCCATCATAAGAAGAACACAAAGCTGTTGAAGCGAGTCCAGAGGAGTGCCACAAGGATGATCCAAGGGCTGGAGCACCTCTGCTATGAGGACAGACTGAAGGAGATGGGGTTGTTCAGCTTAGAGAAGAGAAGATTCTAGGGGGACCTCGTAGCTGCTTTCCAATACCTGTGAAGGAATCCTTCAAGAAGGCTGGAGAGGGACTTCTCATAAGGCTGTCTAGAGACAGGACAAGGGGGGATGGTTTGAAACTGAAGGAGGATAGATTTAGACTGAATCTTAGGAAGAAACTCTTCAGTGTGAGGGTGATGAGACTCTGAAATGGCTACCCAGGGAGGTTGTGGATGCCTTCTCCCTGGGGGTGTTCAAGGCTAGGTTGGATGAGGTCTTGATCAGCCAAGTCTAGTTGAGGGGCATCCCTGCCCAGAGAAGGTTGGAGTAGGTGATCTCTAAGGTCTCTTCCAACCTAAACCACTCTGATGATTTTGGAAAGCTCAACACCAAGCTGACATTTCGTCACGTCAGCTTTCCAAAAAAATCTTTTGTCCTTTTCATAATCTTCAGGGTTTCTTCCCATATTTTTCACTCTGGAAGTTTGATTCTCTGTGACTGTTGTGCTGTGCTTTGCTTTTCCCTGTAGATCCACCTGTGCCAACTCGTTCTGCAAGAGGTGGGAAGTCTGAGCGTGGTTCCTCCAGAGTCATGAGAGACTCCAGCCGCGTGGAAGTAGGTAGTGATCTGCGAACCTTGTCTCCCACTCTCATGAAAGACATCAGCTGTGAAGATGACAAGGGGAAGATCATGGAAGAAGTAATGAAAACCTACATCAAACAGCAAGAAAAGCTGAATACTATCTTGCGGAGGAAGCAGCAGCTGCAAATGGTACAGTGCCAGTCTGAGTGCTTTTCACTTCTGACACCAGAAAGCTGATGGTAGCTTGTTGGGGCTGGCATCAATATCACAGATTACACTCATTTAGAAACAGGAAAATACACAGATAATCTTCCCCCCAGCTTGAATCCAGACACTAAATCTTTTAATATTCATTGTGCTCATTAGTTTTGAGGGTAATTGGAGTCTTTTCAGTTTGCAGCTACTGTGTTCAGGCAGCAGCTTCTTTTGTTTCATGGAAATAAATTAGAACTACTTCTTTCACTTTAGAATGTCTTCCAAATGCTTAAATATTTTGTCATATAGTTTTAATTCCTCTAAAATCTCTCAGTTTTCAGGATTTTAAAGCTGCAGACTTTCTAGGCACAATCCCAAGCACA
>VWYK01009032.1:1870-12196 GCA_013399775.1 Semnornis frantzii | reverse complement strand
TGCAGTAGAAGGTGAGCAGTGAAACCTCTCATCTAGACAATGACTGCAAAATCTATCTGGAGAGTACATAAGAAAGTCAGCTTGAAAACTTCCAGCTTAGTGTTGTGGAAAAAATACATAAAATTGCATTTGAGATAAAATTACTCTGAAGATAATAAACAGTAAGTGGCAAGTGGGAGCAATTGGTCTGGTTATATCTCCTTTTATATGACACTTGATGGTTGTGAAGAAGTTTGACTGTATTCAGTGAACAAACTACAAATGAATACTGCTAAAATTATTACAGATGGGGAAAAATGCTGTGCCTGAAATTCTAATCTGTTCAGTTTATCATAGTCAAGTGTGGGAGGTGTCTAGCAACACAACCCAGAAGTATCTTTAGTGGCAGAAAGTCCTGAGTTTAAAATGTCTCTCTGTTCCAGTGGCAAAAGACACAATGAGAAAATGTTGAAAAGTTGAGACAGAGGGGTTCAAGTAGGAAATAGGGCATGTTTTTAACTGTGAGGCTCATCAGCTGTTGGAATAAGTTTTTGATAGTTTCATTGTTTCCCTTCCCCCCGTGATGATTTCTGATTAGTGCTGAGTGCCTTTCTGGAAGATACAGTCCAACCAGTCAGTTGAGTTCAATGTAGAAATGATGTGTAAAGTGCAAAAACGTAGGATAGGTCAGATTGGAGGGCATGATTTACACTTCTGGCCTTGATATTTACTATTCTGATCTTACATGACTTGTACTGCTTTAACTGCAAATGGCTGAGGTCAGTCCAGCTATTTCCACTGAAGGTTAAGCCAGTATCTGAGCCTTCAGCATTGATGAGAGTTCCTGTTATGACTTCCAAAAGGTGACTGTTTTTTCATTAATCTAACATTCTTTATGGGAATTGAAAAAAACAAAATACCAAAACAAAAAAAATAAACACAGTGAAACATAGCGCATTTTTAAAGGTTTGATCTAATTATTGTTTACCTTTTTTTGTTAGATATTTTAATGAGATGTCTGCACAAGGATTAAGACCTCGCACTGTGTCCAGTCCTATCCCTTATACACCCTCACCAAGTTCTAGCAGACCTATATCACCTGGTAAATATTGAACCCAGTTTCTAAGAGTATTGTATGCATCACATAGTAACGTGCCCTGTTAATATATTTTGGTCAGTAACCTTTCAAAACTAGTCTGGAGGGAAAAAAAAACAAGAATAGTTTTGCCTTACAAGTCTTCTAGTGAAGCATGTCTTTGATGAATCTGTTTTGCACTGTGGAGAGATATTAAAGGTCAGTTAAGACGCTTTTATTTATTTTTTGCTCTTTTTCTCTCTTACTGTCTCTTCTTCCCCTCAGCTCCCTCAGCAGAAGTTGCCTTACAGGATGCAGTGTACAAACAGATTTCTAGAGTTTCATGATGAACTATAAATGAGACTGCTGTTGTGCTCTGAATCAAATCTAATCTTCATCTGGAAATCTAATCTTGAATGTGTTTGGAAAAAGTCAATTTCTGTTTCTCTTTAGTAGAGAAATGGCTTTTCTAATTCTGCTATTTTCTGTTGTAAAACAATAACTACAAAATTAAGAAGTCTTGTCTCTAGTACTTTGCATAACAAAGGCAAACTAACCTTTTCCAAGTTGTTAATTACTGAATATATTTTTAAAGCTAAAGGAAATGTGTTTGTGTTACTAACACGTTTATTGACTGGAATTTAAAAACCCTTACAATTGCAGTTGGACATTAATTGAAAGTTGCAATCACACTCTTTTACTTAATGAATCCTGCATGCCCTGCTTGTCAGAGTTCACCTTTAGAACCTGTTGGGCAGAGTCCTACAGTAAGGGCAGATGAACTGTGCTCTATAGTAACACATTCTTTGAGATGGGATAGAGATCTTTATTACACAGGTCTGCTAGAACATGTAAAATATCCTTAGACTTTTTGATTTATAAGATTTGCTTTAGTTTTTTCAGGAACACTCAAAATAGTTTTTATTCAGATACTGCAAAAGGAGTAAGCATGTGTGAAAGCTCACTATTGCCATAAGCCATGCTACAGTGATAGAGATGAGCATTATGATAGAGAGGTTTGTGGGCTTCTGAAATGAGCCAAATAGCTTTCAAAGTTTTGCAAGGTATGTTAGCAAGAAAACGCAACATGTGTTCTTATTCTTTTCCTGTGACTGAGCGTACAGAAAGGTAGTCATACTAACAGATGGTCTCGAGTGACCGTTGTGGATGTTCCTGGTTATACCCATGCAGTCTTTATAATAATACAATATTAAGCCACACATTGTATCTGCAGTCCACACAGAGGTTATAATTAAAGGTATGTGTAGGAAAAATCATTTGGAAGTTACAGGCGTGCCTGTAGTGATAGGACAAGGGGCAATGGTTTGAAATGAGAGAAGAGCAGATTTAGATTGGATATTAGGAACAAGTTCTTTACCGTGAGGGTGGAACACTGGAACAGGTTGCCCAGGGAGGTAGCTGACACCTCATCCCTGGAGATAGTCAAGGTCAGGCTCAACAAGGCTCTGAGCAACCCGATCTAGTGGAGGATGGTCCCTGCTTACTCCAGGGAGGTTGAGCTAGATGACCTTTGGAGGTCTCTTCCAACCCAAACCGTACTATGATCTTGGATTAACAAGTGCAGCCAATTCAGATCCTAGTGTGTCAGTGCAGGAGCACGCGGTTCCTACACTGGGACTGAAGCGCATTCCTTGTCCCTGAGGATTTCTCTTCAGTAGTTGATACAAGTGCTGTATTCTGGTGGGAATTATATCTCACACAGTAGATGCAGAAACACAGTCTGAAGCAGAGTTAAGAAAAGCACAGCTGAAATGATGGTTTCTAACAGTTCACAATTTTGGAGTTTTGGTACAGGAAATGTTCCAGGATAACACTTCTGCACAGGCAGCTATGTTCACATAGCTCCTTCACATATGATAAATTAATATTCACAGTTAGGAAGTTTCAGATTTCAGAAAAATAGGAGTGGCAATTTGCTAGAGAGCTAACAAGATCCACAGGGAATTTACACAACTGTCTGGGATCTGTGAATGCAGTAATAATGAAAATAAGTAATTTTTGAGAGTACTTCATATCTAGAGTAGTACACTAAGACACTGCCAAAAGCATCAGTACAAATAATACAACAGTTATGTTTTGTATCAAGTAATTGTAGAACTCATCATATTTCATTGAGAAATGATGTGCCTGAATTTGTAGAAACAGCATTTGAAAACAGTTAGAAAATACAATTTCCTGTGGATAGTAGTCAGGTTTAGTGGGTCACATTCTGTTTCCTGAATCCCAGTCTTTTGTGCTTTTGTGTCTTGAGATGTTGCTTCTGAGGACTCTTTCAGGCTCAGATACTGATGCGATTTCTGGGACAGTGCATGAAACTTTGAAGATTATGGAAGTATCACTACTCCTAGGCAGATGGGGCTTAATTAATTACCAGTGAGTCTTTTCTGTAGATAAACTGTTTTATGCTTGGCTTCTCCAGCTGGGCTACAGATAGAGATTTTGGCCTGAGAGATGAGCTACTCTGGATGTACATACAGGACTCTTATTGCTTCTTTGACTGCCATGGTGACCTGTATTTGGAAACTTCTGGAGCTGGTTTATCCCCAAACAGTCTGAAATTGTAATGTTGCAATGGTGTCTTAAAGTGTATTTTTTGTCTTTTATTGTTCTGGGGTCTTGTTTCTGACTCTCAACACATTTTCACCTACCTTGTTTCTGTCCTTGTGCTTACAAAATCATGTAGTTATGTAACATGGAGTCGAAAAGCAGATTAATTTCCTTAATCTGTGTTAACTACTCTAAAGTGACAATGATTCCATTGGAGTCACTTAAAATTTGCACCAGACATAGTTTGGGGATGGAGCAGAATCAGACTTAGAAATCAAGGAAGCAAGCGAATTATGTTTCCTTACATAACTTTATTAGTGATCAGAGGCTTATTTTTGTTTTTTTCCTCTCCCCAAGATCTTACATGTACCAGTGTAGGCACAAACAGATATACAGAGTTAAGAACAAAGCTGGGTATTGGATGTGTACTGCATCTGCAGTGGGATTTCTTTGCATTCAGTGTTGAAGAAGTCTGAAAACGTAAATCTGGTGTGGTCTTATAAATTTAGAAATTTTCTTGGTCATGATGCTCCAAAGCAGTTGCTAGCTAAGAAGAATCTTTCTCCTGCCTTATTGGTGTGTTTGTCAGAAGGCATTGAGGTTTTAGAGAATGTACTGTTCAGAAATACTCAAAATGTTCAGAACACTAAGCTCTGAACTTTAAGCACTTAGCAGTTGCTGTTTCAGTTTACCTTGCTTAGCTATACAGGTGTCCTATATTTTTTATAAATGAATTCTTAATTTAGATGGAATAATTAAGATATTTGCACTTTTGAATGTAGGCTTACTTTAATATGGATAAAACAAGTTGTAATTATAAGTCGTTACTTGCTAGCCTAGTCCAACTACCAAGTAATCCCAGAATGTTTTAACTTTACCTCCTCAAGAATCTTTGGGGCCCTGCCTGTAGATGTTTAAAAACAGGAGTGTGGGTGCAAATCTGGTATGCTATGGAGAAGCCATCCATATCCAGTTTCTTTGTGGAGCTCATAGTGGCCTGGTGCTAGATAACTTCTCCAGGTACAAACTCTCTGCTTCTTCAGGCTCCGTTTTATTCAAGAGGCTATTCTTCTGAAGAGAGATGGAAGGCCGAATGTAAATACTTTTGGACTAAAACAAAGCTGCCAGGGAAACCTTACACTGTGTATATCAAGTGAGGCGTTATGTTTAATGTTGTGTAATGCATGCTTTGAAACATAGGTTAATGTACTACAGGAAAATACATCCATTTACATAAAACTTTTCAGTACAAATTACTCTTTTTTTTTTTTTTTAAGATGTGTAATCTGGTAGCATTTAATAAATTTTTAATTTTTTAATTAACTAAAAAAATACAAATTCATACTTNTAATTAACTAAAAAAATACAAATTCATACTTCAGTTTGAAGCTTAAAAAAGAATGTCGATGTTACCTTGTTTTAACAATTTTTAGGTCTGTCATATGCAAGTCACACAGTTGGTTTCACACCACCAACTTCACTGACTAGAGCTGGAATGTCTTACTACAATTCCCCAGGCCTTCATGTGCAACATATGGGACCATCCCATGGCATTACAGTAAGTATTTAAAATAGTAAATACTTCTTACCAATCTCAGTTTGTTTTTTAAAAGTTATTATTGCTTGTCCTTAAGCTTTTTTACAAAACATTTTTGTAAATGTTTGTTTTTGTCTCCTTACTCCCAAGATATCTATTGCTGCTTTCTTCAACCCTGACTTTCCTCTTCACCCTTCAGAAACTGACTCTTTTTGGAGAACCTTATTTTCTGCAAAAGAATAGGATATATTATCATCTTAAGGACAGTAATAGGTATCATCTTATGTGGATCAGCAGGCAGGGTGTGAGAGTGATGTTCTGAGCTACTAAGCCTATCCCAGGAAGTAAAAACATTGCTTTCATTTTTCTCCTAGTCTCCACCATCTGACGGATGAGTCATCTGAGGTTGCTCCAAGCTCAGGTTTTCTTCAGGATGACACACAGTGCTACCATCATGTCACTGTAACAGGCAGTTAACTCTTATTTTCTATTCTCATTGGAAAAGAAAAAAGTTAATATAAACATTTGTTAGGGTGATTTCTCATATCTTTCCACTGGATTTACTTCCTTTTTACCTGTGATGTTTGATGCATTTCTACTCAGTCTTGTTTATTCTAAATATTTGTGGAGTTCAATGAGCAAAGTCAGCCTAAATACTAACCACTTGGCAAAATGCCTTGTTTCATTGAGACCATTTCAGTTTTGCTCAACAGGTATGGTAGTGTGTAAATATACTCATAATTCACAGATGTGAAAACACGTTTCAAGTGAATGTTTAGTAGAATCTAAAATATGGCTTCTTCTAGAATAATTTAGGTAAGCATGCAAAGGTAATTGTTAAAGTCATTGAATGAAGGATGGTGTGAACGCTACAATGGTGGATAGAACAGGAGGGATCTGGAGTTTATTAGGAAGGCAGAAACCTGATCCTTCATCCCACTGCTGTATGTCACATGAATTAGTCACAGGAGGATCTTTTTGTTTCTGGAAAACCTGGAACTCAGTTTTATAAATAACTTTTTCAAGGAACTTGTTCTGTTAATTCTCTGTGAAACACTTTCTAAACTGTAAATTGGTGTCACACTGAGTCACTATGAAAAAGATCCTCTTCATGGCAAAATAGCTAATCGCTTTCAGAAAGGTATTGATAAGTAGCTCTTGGTTTTGTCTTGATATTGAAGCCAGGTCCCTTCAGATGTATGCAAACACAATAAACGATTTTAGGAGTTTCAGAGACATCAGTCAGTTGTCAAGAATCACTTGGCTTTTTGTGTAGAGCACTAACCTATTGTACATAGTTGTGCAGAAAAATGGATACAATACACATTATTTGACTAAACTGCAGTTTGATTCATGACTCATCATTTTTAACTTCCATTACAGAACAAATTTGTCTGGCTTTCTGTAATACATTTGCTATAGCACTGTAATCATTCTTCTCTCCAAAGCTGATCACCTCTGATTGATTATTAATGGGTGGGTGGTTTTTAATGCCATAAGTTTCTTTATTAATGCTTACTGGATTGGTAAGTAGCCAGCATTTTGGTTTCTAAAGCGCAGGAGTTAGTGTTGTGCAGTGTAATTTAAATTTTTACGTAGCTCACATTAGAGAAGATTCCCTGCCTCTACTGGTTTGTAAAGATAAAGTGGGGTTTAAATCTTTGTGTTTAAATGTGCAGGATGTTGAAAATATGTTTCTGTTGAGGGGGTCTCTCTAACAACTGCTTCTCTATGTCAGCTCAAAGGGTTGCAAACTTCCCTTGTTGTCCAAAGAATGTGTTGTATCATGCTTTGGCCTTGCTCCATTATGTAGGCTGAGATTCTTTGACAAAGGTAGAGATTCTGGACAGAATGTCTGACATTTGAAGTGTTTCTGCTCACGCTCTGGCACCACGTAACTGGACTTCATTCACCATCAGCATGGTTGGACAAGCACAACTAGGAGGTGCTGTTTCTACAGCATCTCTCATTTCTTTTTAGGTTGCTGATTATCGTAGGTAAAATTATCTTCAGGATACATGTGTTTATTCCCTGCAAACTGACCGGAAAGAATGAATGAGTGTTTTGTTTGACAGCAAAAGCACTTCCCCTTTCTTTTTTTACTCCATTTCAGAGTAATGTTTATTTTCTGTAAAAGTTGTGTTGTGATTTCTGCAATGTTTTGAAGTGGATTTTCCCCACATAATTGTTCAGCTCTTTTTGTTGGTTTTATTTTCCTTTGCCAAATTCAATAAATTGCTAGAGGTCTTACACCTAAAGTTGTTCAGGAGTGTGTTAAACATAATTTCAATATTTGTTCTACAGAGGCCTTCACCACGACGAAGTAACAGCCCTGACAAATTTAAACGTCCCACTCCTCCTCCTTCTCCAAACACGCAGACCCCAGTGCAGCCTCCTCCGCCACCACCTCCACCACCTGTGCAACCTACGGTCCAATCCGCAGCATCGCAGTCAGCCACTTTTCAACATTCAGTGCATCCCTCCTCTCAGCCTTAGTGCATGTGCTCAGCAGTCTGTCTGTCAGAAGTGGACTCATAACTTGGAGCAGTTTACTAAAAGCCAAAGGCTTAATTGGCATTTTTGGATTTGACTTATTTGCACTGAGGTTATATAGGCTTCACTGTTAATTGTGTTGTAAACGTTTGTATAAAATGCAGCCAGTGTTGTGGGTCTACAACACTAACTTAACAAAGTTTTCCATCAGTGTTTACTTGAACTACATGTATGTCCATTCTCTGGCTGGAACATTTGCTACTCTGTTTGGTAATACGGCATTATGTCGTTTTGCTTGGCTCCAAAGGTTCATTTTCCTGGCTTTTAGGTTTGTAAAATCAAAGGGATACCTTTTTTTATATTTTTTCATGACAATTTGCAGAGAATTAAAGGCATGATGGGCTATCTTGATGAATTCTGAAATGTTCCAGTGTTTACCAAGCTTACAGAAAATCAGCACTACTTTTCAATCGTTTGAAGTAACAGCTTCTAAGTGCAAATGTGAGTCAGACACCCTAATCAGTGCCCAAGACACACATACTCTATTGTATTATGTAGCTTAATTCAGCACACAGGACACATCCATATTTCTGTTTAAAAGCACCTCAAACATATGGTACAGTCTGAATTTTACAGTGAGGGAACTGGCTTGTTGAAGTCTGTGGAATGTACAATTTGTGGACCTTAAAATTCGATGATTTCATTTGACATTTACGTTAACCTGTAAGCTGCCCATGCTGTATAATCTGTCACAGTTAACTTTGGTAAGTGTGGTCCTGCACACAAGTTGCTGATAGCTGATTACAGTGTGCTCTTTGATTTGATTTTTTTTTTTTTCTGCAGAAGGCAATGTGATTGTAGACAACAGCTGATGATCTTTTTTTTTTCTTGTTAAAATATATTAATTGTGATTCCCCTGAAGCAAAGTTTGAACAGATATTCTAAATGTTCAAAAGTCTTTAGAAAATAAGATCTAAGGTGAGCATATAGGAATATATTGGCGTGACAGCCAAAACGTTGTATTGCTTGGTAGAAAGAAAGTACAAGAAAGTAGCACAACGTGGCACTAATGAATGCTTATTTAGCAGCCTAAGCCGGTACAATGTATAAAGAGATGTATTCTGAATACATTCTTCCATTCATTAGCACAAATAAATTAGTTTCACTTTGCAGTGGAACGAAGTGTCACTTCTTGATATTGACATCCTACTCAGTTAACATTTTTCCTGAGGTTCCTGTTTGAGTACTGAGGTTTATATATTATTGATGATTTTAAATGGTTTACCTCATATATATGGATATGTGGGCCATGGAAAATGACAAGAGAATGTTTATTTTATGAGAATATGTATCTGGGTGTAATCAGAGCAGAACATGAGTAATTTATCTTTTGTTTACAAAAGTTTGTTTGACATGCCTAATGCTTTCTTAAGGCCATTTTAAAGAAGGAAGTCCAGCGTTCTGGTAGGATACTAACACTTGTACATATATTTTCATGTTTGCTGCTCGCCTCTTCTGTAAGGATTGCAGACTGAAAATCTTTATGAAATTAGTGCTCTAAATCAAAATAGTAAGTTAAAATAATGTTGTAACAGGTTCTGCTTAAGGCAAAACTAGAACTTCTTCACCTGTAGCTATGTAGTTTCAGCTCTAAGAGAATTTAGAGAAATGCATATACAGTGTATTACACTTCTTAAACCAATATGGGATCAAGTGCATTATCAAGTTACATTAGTTATGGTAGTGACTCTCCAAACAAGTGATTCTCAAGATTGTGGCAGACCTAAAATTTGACCAGTGCTTCCATCTGAAAAAACAATTGACTGTAGCAGATGCTCGCCTTTCTGTAAAAGAAACTCATCTGTGAGCATTGCGATTAAACAGAGCTCCTGAATCAGTGGTAGGATTGCAGGTGAGAAAATTATAGGCAGTCAGAGGTGGGGCTAAGGTCAAGATAACGTGGGTTTAGTTTGATTGTTGTCCTTTTGTAAACATAAGACAAAGTTAAGAAAATACTCTTACAAGTAGAATTCCAACTCAAATATACCACTGTTTGAAATGGTGTCCTCCTTTCTGAAGTGCTTTGAGATTATTGGACGTATGGCTCTACAAAGTGTGAGCTCATAGTGGTGGTAGTATAAATGTGGGGAGGGGTGGGGGGGGAAGCCTTTAACAGTGTTGCTTTAAAATCTTAAAATGGAAATTTGCCTAGAATCATTTACATTTGAAGCATATTCCAAAACTGAGTTTGTATAACCCAGGTTCAGCTGCTGTTATAAAGTGTCTTAGTAAACTCTCCTTACTATTCCAGTGGGACTCTTACCAGAGGAAAGTAAAGAACTGACAAATGTATACTAAATCTTGAAAGTGTAACAAGGCACTCTGATGGCCTTACTAGCTAAGAATTTTGAACAAACATTTGCTTGCAATCAGAAGTGTTAAACTCTTATTTGTAGACTTTTTGGATAAGATGAGAAATTGTGCACAAACATCTCCTAATAAATATAAATGGATTTTCAGTTTTCCTTGTGAATTATAGTCATGAATTATGATTCTGTAATTGTGATTTTATCAGATCTCAAACAGACTGGAGAGACTCACTTGAACAGTGAGTTTCAGCTTGCTATGAGGCCTTAAGTGCTTGGCTTTACTCAGAAGCACCTGGGTGGGTTTC